>CAAKHG010019770.1:0-33427 GCA_901007715.1 Dactylopterus volitans
TGTGATATTTACTGCGTAAATCTTCTGGTGTGTTTCACCAGGCTTCTTTTAAAGACACGTCTCGCTAAGAACTCGCTCGGTATCAGGCAGCTTCATCAGGATGCCAAATTGATCCTTCTGCGGCTTGAAGAAGTTTGATCGGGAATTGCCCCCATGGGTAGCAGGCAAGAAATCACTTTTTTTCAGAGAGGGGGAGGGGGGCAGAACGTATAGGCAGAATTATGCAAAAACTCACAAAGGTTGGAATGAAGATTGATGAAGTGGATTGATGAGTTTGAAATATTCAGTTTGTTAGAAGCAATGGGGAACGGTACCGTACATGAAAGAGTTTGCAGCCTTTGGTGGAACATAGTGGAGGTTCCTTTCAGGTTTGGGGCTGCATTTCTGCCAGTGGTGTTGGGGATATTGTACAAATTGAAATTGTGGATGCTGAAAAGTACAAACACACTTTGACTGATCACTCCTTCTGGACAGAGTCCGATTGGAAACAAGTTTATCTTTCAGCATGACAGTAATCCCAGGCGCCCTGATAATGCAGCGAAAGCAAATTCGGAAAAAGAACAGCTGATAAAACAGCGGCAATGGCGGACTGATCTTTACCGAATTCAGGCCTTAATGTTATAGAAGCTGTGTTGTATCGAATGCAAAGAGAAAAATGTAAAAGACAGCACAGGTCTAAAGAAGAACTCTGGGAAATGCTGAAGGAAACTTGGTTTAATTTACTTCAAGATAACCCAACAAAACGTCAAAAAGTATTGGTGACACTAAAAATTGGCTTAAAACTCTGTCTATATATTTCCTGTACGTTGCATCTTGATACAGATATGATGAATAAATACTAATTAAACCAATCAGTGACCTAAGATTTTTGCATAGTATTGATATAAACCTCATGAAATCGATGATTTACGTATGCAGCAAAACGACACGTCCACATACATAATAACCATTTTTCTGGTCTGAAAGTCTGATATTTTCTCTCCTTTTAGTCACATTTTTGTCAGAACTGCCTCTCGTGGGAAATTCCGAACTCTTTGGCCGCTACACTTCAGGGCTCACCAGCTAGCATGAGCGTGTCCTCAATCTTTAGTGAAATTTTTTTTTTTTGAGAATGTATTGTTGTTGTTTTTTTTCTCAAATGAACTGTATCAAACAAATTATTTTCGATTTGTCTACCGGAATATGCATCAGGGCCCGATTGCCAGTCATTTAGCTCCATGCAAACATTTATCAACTGACGTTTTTCTTCTATTTTATTCTTTGGAGGGGAATGTGTCATTTATTATGCATATATATATATATATAAATAGTACGTGAATAAAATTCACTCGACTTGGAACATTGGACTTTCATTTGGATGGTCAGAAAGAAGTCTTGAAATATAGACTCATGTTCTTCGACTTCTTCGACATGATCAGCAGTTTGCTTACAGCTCATCAAGTCAATAAAGTGTTGACATGCGTTTTCGGCTTTTTTTGCACTGCTGCAAGTGTCCACATTTGACACTTGTATCAATGACACTTTGACATTGATACTGCCTCAACTTATTTTCTTGCTTTATGTCATGACATCATCTTTATTTTATCTTGTTTTTTATTCGCAGTGTCCAGGGACATGAAACTCATTCCACAGCAAGCTCCTCTGTATGTAAGTATCGCCATTCACTTTACAGCCTGCACAGAGACGCCACTGCCCACTCAGGTCTGCGCTTCCTTGTAATCCTTGTACACACCGCTCACCCACACAGATCCCACCTCTTTGCATTGGTGAGCAGGCTGTGCCCTGGGACAGCAAGCGCCTTCATCATTCGTAATGGGATGTAAAGTTGGAACCTCATGCAAATCTGGAATTCCACCTATAACCCGAGAACAGGTTCCATCATCTGGAAGGACTGAAAATAAAAAAAAAAATGGCGTGGGTGTGCAGTGGCAGAAAGTGGAGACTAAAAAAATCAGCCTGCAGGATCAGCAGACATGTGCAATGCTTAATGTCCTCCATTAAGTATTTTAGTGAACCTGTTTTACATGCACGCATCAGGTTGACTCATAATGTTTAACATAAAACAAAAGGAAAAGGACTGATATGAAAATATCTTTAAGTTGTAGTCCTTTTTTATCCAACCTGTAAACGTATAGATTGCTCTTTAGGATGAACGCTGCAAATAGTCAAACCTTTTTTGCTCAATAAGAAGATAATGATGCCTACAACAACTGATGCCTGATAGTCATCTATTATTTTAGTTCCAATGGCTTCTTATATAAAATTTGATATTTTAGTTCTAAAAAGAACTTGTATAAAAGCAAAGTGATGCTTGGTTTTACCGGAACTTGTGCAATTTGGTTACATTGGGAGTGTAAAAGTTTGATACATACCTTGGTTTTGCTGTCAAGGTTTGGGAAACTTAAAACAACAAAAAGTCCCAAATCCATAATTCTTGGTTTCTTTTCAATTATTTTGAACTGTATGTGATGTTAGTTTGTTCCATCTCGTGTTTTAGATCTACCTGAGTTGGTCGGTATCGTCTGCAGTATTAAAAAAAAAAACAGTAGGCAGTTAGCAAAATATACGCTCTCACATAAGTCCGAATTTTAAAAGGCAGTAGGTTTATAATCGGCCACAAAAGTGAAAAACATCTTACATTAGAATAGTACTAAAGTATAGATTAATAAAAAGTAAAACTTTGCATTCGTATGGTTTCCATTTGTTCCTCTTACAGCAGGATATATTTAAACGTTTGGATCTGCTCTCACATAACTCGGTCGTTGCTTCAGTACGTCGATAAATGTCAGGAACCATCGACTGGCTTATGGTTGTTTAAGGATTGAACATTGCAACTAGACTCCTGCTCTTTTCATAAATACTTGAAGCCTGTGTGCTCTACTACTGTGTATGAGTCCTCTACAACTGCATAGCGGTCCTCTACAACTGCATAGCGGTCCTCTACTACTGCGTATGGGTCCTCTACAACTGCATAGCGGTCCTCTACTACTGCATAGCGATCCTCTACTACTGCATAGCGGTCCTCTACTACTGCATAGCGGTCCTCTACAACTGCGTAGCGGTCCTCTACAACTGCGTAGCGGTCCTCTACAACTGCATATGGGTCCTCTACAACTGCATAGCGGTCCTCTACTACTGCATAGCGGTCCTCTACTACTGCATACGGGTCCTCTACAACTGCATATGGGTCCTCTACAACTGCATAGCGGTCCTCTACTACTGCATAGCGGTCCTCTACTACTGCATAGCGGTCCTCTACAACTGCATAGGGGTCCTCAAATACTGCATATGGTGCCTTAACTACTGGATACGGGTCCTCTACCACTGCATTCAGGTGCAAATTTGTGCAAATGTAAATGGCAATATCCTCTGTAATGTCTTTGACCGTGTCTGCATTCACGTGTGGAGGCTTCTTAAATACAGCAAAGATAAGTTGTAAGACCCCTGATTCCCTCTGCAGGGTTGAGGTGACTGGCACATCAGGGTGATGCCGTCTCACACGCATTAGTATGTTCAAAGTCTTTCCTCTGACGTGCCACGCAACTGCCGAACAACGCCAACGCACTCCTGATCCAGCGCTCGCGCTCCACTGCCGCTTTGGTCCACAGGCAACCTGAAATTCTCTGATGTGCAAACATTTTTTTTAGGCGCATTACTGCCACCAGGTTTGTGCGGTTAAAGCCACAAGTGACCAACTTCTTTTCAGTACACAAAGCCTTCGTGGTATGACTACACGAATCGTAATGTGACATTTGTAGCGTGGCAGTTCAGGACGAGTACACATGCAGTTACACCCCTGGTCTACATCAGTGGGTGAACAGGTAATTACAGCAAACGAAGGATGCCTTGTTTAGCGTTTATCTGACCTCTTGAATGCTTGATGTGAACAGTAAGCAGAATAACTGTGATTATGCAGATTATTTTTTGTGCGTGCGTGCGTGCGTGCGCGCGTGTGTGTGTGTGTGTGTGTGTGTGTGTGTGTGTGTGTGTGTGTGTTGGAAAGAACGGGCTGCTCTGCAAATTAGCTTGTTGTAAAAGCAGAGTTTCTCCTGGCCCGTTGCTGACACCATAGATGAGAAGATTGTATCCACTCGCATCAGTTGATTGTGAAGCTGCAGCTTGCTAACGTAATTAAGGATAAACACTTGAAAATAGTGGGGAAACAGCTTTCTATCTTAAATATGCACAATAACTTCCTCTGTGTCGCTGTGATGTGACGTGACAACTGATTCCGAACTGTCCAGAATAAGCAAGCAATAAGGGAAAAAAAAAAAAAAGGTAGGGCACATAACCTCAACATAAAGCGACAGCTTTTCCACAGATAAGTCAACAGTTTGAATAAATGTGTTGAATTGTGAGGCAGAGCTTATTACCTTCGGATCCAGGAAAGCCATTTCCTATTGTTTCCAGTTTTTTCTAAACTAAGCTAAGAGTGTCACTTCATATTTGAGTGATTATCTCACTCAAATCTTAACAATAAAGCAAATAAGTGTGTTGCCACAAATTGCTGTCAAATGTTGCCTTAATGTTTCTTGAGCAACTAGGCAGTCCTTGGCATGTACTGTATAAGGATGAATTCAAGACAATACGGCCTTGCAATAGAATTCGGGGCTGATCCAAAGCAATTTTTTTTAATTATTATTATTGAAAGCATAGATGTTCAAAATGAGTTGGTCCATTTAAAACTCCTCTTACCTGGAGCTGGTATTTCTTGGGTGTTCTGCTTACAATTGCAGCCAGATGACACATTTCAGGCGGAGGAGGTGCAGCTTGTTGTTGAGGTCTTCTCAGATTACTGAACTACCAACAGTGTCATGCTGAATGTGGCAATCACCCTGCAGAGATGATCTCAGCAGCTTTTAAATCCACCGTATCATGTGTGTTTGCCACTATTCAAAGCCCGTGACCGTAGGTGAGGGGTCACTTTGAACTTCAAGCTCTGCTCTGCGGTTCATACGCCTGGTTATCATCACATCAGCACCTGGCGCAGCTAACAAGCTGTCAACCCCAGGATTCGTCTGACCATCACTTGTGAACCAATTCCCAAGATGCCTTAATTCCCACATTAGTTGGCTTGTTAGACTTTTTCCAGCACTTATTATCGGCTTCGAGTTTTAAAATGTCTTACCATTTGACCCAGTGGAGCCTGAATTCTTTGATACATTGTGTGTGTGTGTGTGTGTGTGTGTTGTGCGCGTGCGTGCGAGTGTGTGTGTCTGATTTGTCAGCAACCACAGAGCCTTATCAGTGATTGACAGTTAGACTCTTCAGTGGAACCGGCAGGCAGTCAGGCCTCATTAGACATCAGATTTTAGACCCTTATCACAGCAGTTCTCAGCGAGATAGTTCATAGGGGCTAAGCAGCCGGCCTGTAATTGCGCAGGCCTCTCAAAACACTCATTTATGGGACTAGGTCTCAGTCTGAGTGACTGAAATGAGGCCCCAGTTTGAAAGTCAGATCTCTTGATTAACAATATTATAAGAGAGAGAATATTTCATTTCAGAGGGCAGTGGGAAGGGGAGCTTTTTTTTTTTTTTAGATTTTTTTTTTCTTTTCGTATTTCAATAAGAAACAGACTGCTGTTCTGACTGTGAGTAAACATGTTATTTACATTCTTGGCATTTAGCAGGCACTTTTTTCCCCAGCATGGCCCACTGTTAAAAGAGCACACAGGGGTTAAGCCTCCAACTCGGGACACATTTCAGTTGATGGGCACAGCAGTGGTTGTGGTAAGTGACGCTGTGATCTCTCTGTTATTTGCTGGTCTCCAAGCGCTGTTACAGGGATTAAGGATGCTGAAGCAGCATTTTTAAACTGGCGAGGAAGGAGTTGCTCGAAGCCCCTTTTATGTGTCTAACGTGTAAATGTTTTGGCATTTCTACATGCCCGGGAGCTAATTTACTGTGAGCCCGGCTTTGGCCTCTCGCCAACAACCTGGTGAGATGTCCTTAAGTGCGGACAATACCAGCAGCGGCTTTCAAAATAAATGAATGCAATAAGAGCAACCTTTGTCATAGTTTGACTTGCGAGCAAAGAACTTAAAATGTGCAACAGTAATTATAGAATATCTTGCCACGGTGCCATAGGATGCCTCTGAAATGATCTTGGGTTCTACAATAGAACTCTGCGTGGACCTGCCTGGGGTGAGATACCCAAATGAAGTGGCATCATAAGTTCTGAATCATTCATCGTGAAATAATTCATGTGCAAAAGCCCCACACGGACCACCTCCCCTACCTGGATAGCTGATTTGAATATTGTTGCGAAAAGTATGGAGAGGGGCTACAAGTCACACATGCATATTTAAAAAAAAAAAAAAAAAAAAGAGAGAGAGAGAGGAGGGGTCGGGTTCCTGGCCTCCAGCTGTTCTTTTGATGTTGCTTAAAAGCCGCCTGTGCCCTGTTGAGGTGCCGTGATTAGCAGGTCAATACCCCAGTAGGTTGCAAGTTAAGTGCTTATTACCAGCAGAGAGCACAGTCACATGCGTTGCGGTGAAAAGGCACACAAATGTGTGCACAAGTGGCAGTGCTCTGCAACCTTGTGGCCGCCATCAGATACATTTCCACAGCGTTCCGTCCCAGCTCGTGCACACAATCGGATTGTTCGCCACAGTCGGAGCGTGCAGGCCGCATTTCCTGCGCCCTCCAGCAGATGTTTCGCATCTTTCTTCCACCACCCCCGACCCACCTCCCCCGCCAGCTCATTTGCCTCCAAAAGCAACAACAATGATTTCATTCAGCGGATATGCTGTTCTGATTGTTTAGACTCTCTCATTTTATATAAATAAGCTTCCGGGTCAAACATCACGGCTTGATGACAGGCACTCATAAATGAAAAGAGAGAGGGAGAGTGTCAGTGGGGTTTTTTTTGAACATGATTTTTTTTTTTTTTTTGTAAATTTCAATGTTTATTTAATCGGTTTTCAAGTTATTGTGAACAATCGGAGGGGCTCATGATATTATGTATGTTGGTATTAATTTAGCTAAAAAGCGACAGTGGCGCTATCAGAAATGAATTGAGGAGCCATTGTGCCAAATGCAGCAGGTCGGCATTGTGACTGAGGTGATTTTACCACCTGCCTTTGGCGGATTAGAGAAAACCATTTCTCCCTGCGCCTTTCTTTTGTTCGCCATGAAGATGTGGAACTTATTTCATGCTAATACATTTTCATTTTCGCATGGAGTACAGAGTCACAAATCCACTGAGGCACCAATCAGTTCAGTAGCACCAAACCCTAATTTCCAATCTGGGCTCGGGATAAGAGATGGGTTTTTAATAGAGAGAATGTCATGCCTGCTGGCTTCCACCTATCTACAACTCATTTACTCTAGTGCCTCTGCTCTGCTTATTGAGGCTGAGACTCTCCCTGCATAGTAAGTCCTGCATCCTCCACACTGATAGTCGGTGTGTTGAGTCCTGCCTTGTAGGTTACCCTGGGCCGTTCCCCTTCCTGTGGCCTCGGGACCGCGCCGCAGCCGTCTTTTGAACCCTATTTTTCCAGCTCGCATTGTTCATCAGCAGTGCTGGCTCGCTAAACGGAGACCCGCGGACCCCAAGGGTGCGGGGTAGCCCCGCTGCTCTCAACGTGCTGAGACCCTTGTGTGGGGGGAAAAAAAGGCCCCAAGGCTTCAACTTCATAAGACCAGGAGCAGGAGGAAGCACCTTTAAGGCTGTCTGTCAAGCCCTTTTTTTTTTTTTTTTTTTTTTTTTTTGCCTTCACATCAGGCGGTTCGTGTCAGTAGGAGCTGGTGGGAAAAAAAAAAAAAAATTGCAACAGTGGTCACATTTATAGCAATGAAATGTCCCATTATACACCCTTGGTGTCAACAAGCTCCAGTCCCCCCAGTGGAAAGAAGCTAGTCATGAACAATATCCCTCTTTTTGTTGCTTGACCTCCTCTCTTCCTCCTCTGTCCTCAGATGATGCCACATCATTCCACACAATGCTCAGCTGATTTGGAGGAAAAACAGCGAGCTGCACGGCAAACTGTATAGTTGGTTCCACATGAAAACATTAGCCCGCTGGTAACACTGTTGCATCATATAGCTGAGAAGAGATGAGGAATAAATCTAAGTTTATGTGTTTGCTCTCCTAAAATCTCGGGTGATTAATGTTGTTACTGCTGCCGGAGCTGTCGGGCTTTGCATTCTCGCATTTTCACTCTTAGTGGAAATGAGACCTTGATTTCAGACAAAAGCAGACTTTGCCGGTTGAAACTGGCAGATCAGCTTCTGCTCCATACATTTTTTTTTTGGAAAATATTTTCTCTGCTGACTTGTTTCAAAGCAAAATCCCTGCAAGTCTCAATGGAATCCTTGTGACTCAGTGGCTAAAAGACTGCAGCTAAAACTGCACGTCCCAGTTAAAAAAATGTTAGCATCCTTGCCAGTTTATCATCTCTGTACAATCTATAAGCGACCATTGAAGTTGCGTAACAGCATTGTTTCCAGGGCTTAGCTTACTCATGCATTTAACAATTTTTTTCACCCTATTCCAAAAGAAAAGGCTAATTAGAGGTTAGTTTGTAAAGACAACCATGCCTCCAGTAAAGTTGTTTTAGTTGCTGGTGTGTTAAACCAGCAGGACCAAGGTGCTGAACCTGGTCCTGCACGGAGGACCAGCTCCTATAAAGTGGACAAATATTCCAGGAGACGTACTGGTCCCGAACAGGGCTGCCGAGCGGAATGCTTCTGTAAACAATTACGTGCACATGCGAGCAGAATAGACAAACACGTTTTTTGGGGAGGCTAAGAATAGACACAAGACTCCAATCCCATTAAAAGCTAAACGCTGCTGTCATTACGGCCCCCGTTCTCGTGATCGCTCCCTCGCGTCGTTGCACCAAACTGGAACACGGGCCGCGATCAGACCTGCATTTACATGCATCTCTGGTGAACCCATCACAAGTGGTAGACGGCTCTCAGCACGGCGATGGACACACTTAAGTTGCACTGGTTCTGAGTCAGAACGCCCAAATGATGTCGGGAAGAGCGATTCGTTAGCGGCTTACGTGGTCCACCAGCACCAATACGACAAAAAATCATGGAGGTGTTCATATTTCAAAAGGGACACATCAACATAGCCACAAAAAAACAAAACAAAAAAAAAACATAAGAAAAACATGCACAAGTTTATCAATAGAAAAGTAGTCGGCGAGTTCAAAATGTGGTTGAGGATTTCTGGCTCTTGGCTGTTGTGGTCGGTTTGACACTGGATGAAGTGACAGCTGTTTCCCTTCGCCAGTGTAATTCTGATGATTTATTTTTCTGTTTTTTTTTTTTCTTAATCCCAAAAATTCTGGCACATTGGTCATGGGAAGCTCATTAGTGCCACCCATGCGTTAAAACCAGCAATGCATTTGTAAATCACGCACATGTATAGCAAGTTTGTTTTAGACCAAAGAAATGAGAACTGACCACAAGTGGTCACTCGAGGTGCTGCTGATGTTACTTTTAACCTCAGTTGGAAAAGGTTAAAATCAGGTTATCGGCGTGGTGCTGTGATGCGCAGATGCAGGCTTTGAATATTGTAGTTCACATCACCTGCAGTGACCAACTGTGTATTTTTTTTTTATAAACCCAATTCCAGTCAATTGGTGCTTTTGCTTTGGTTGTAGACTTAAACAAAAAAAAAAAACACTTAATTGTGCGAGACGCTTTGCGTTTGTCATCTCACGCGCACGCCTAAAGTGTATTTAATGAAGTCGGGGATGAGTTAGTGTTCCAAATGTTTTCTTAGCTCATTTTGCACAGGTATTAGAGACATCTTTTTGTTATTGGATCAGCCAATTTGCATTTTAACAAGCGACAGAACGGCCTGCGTTTCTCTTAATTAATGCTTGATGGAAAATGTGCTCGTGTTACTGAAGCAGACACTGTTGTATTTACAACTAACCTGCACAGGTTACGCAAGTGCTCCATCAAGTACTTCAATAGGTGTCATTAAATTAGTGAATACTATATATATATATTTATTTATTTATTTCTATTTAGAGAAGGATACTTAGTAGAATAGTACAACGTCCAAAATGAAACAAAACAAAACATGCATTGTTAGTAATTGAGGTTCTGGCATGCAAAGTGATTTTTAGCCTCGGCTTTAAAGCGCTGATGGGCACAGTGGGCAGTGAGGGTCAAATTACTCTCAGCTTGCACACAGTTACAAAAAAAAAAAGCAAAAAAACACGGTGATGTAAACTGGCCCAACGCTGTGATTCCAAATTATTTACCAGCCTCCCGGCCATTGACCCCATGTTAATTAAATGATCCCACAGAACTAATAATTTACCTGCATTTGGCTTTTGGCAGGTGTTGATTTCCGACCCTGAATTTCAGTCTAATTTATCACAGCTTGCCATTTCCTCCATTTTGCAAGATTGAACAGGGTCACATAGGAATGTGTGTTTATATCTCTTCAAACGCGCGCGCGCGTGTGTGTGTGTGTGTGTGTGTGTGTTTTCGTTGCTTGCTTTCAGTCTATATACTTATTTTTTTGTCTCCTCCATCTTGGTCTGCACAGGGTCGGTGTGTTATCACGGTGCAGCTCACTGATGAGGAGCTGGCTGAGGATGAGGAGGGCCTCGACTACTTCCTGCTGTTCGCTGGCAGCACTCAGAGGCACCTGACCAGCACCTCAAGGAGCAGCCATGACACCTTGCTGGCGCTATGTCCTGGTAAACCACCGCACACACAGTCTCTGAGAGCCCCACTTGCAGGGGGCCGGTCCGCCTGCGCAGCTTAAAATATTAACCCCACTCTCATTTCCATCTGCGTTCATTGCCAGCGTTGCCATTGCTTTAGTCAATGTTAGCTTACCCCAGATTGGTCTCCAAATAAAATCAAGAAATCCTTAATGCTGCAGGACAACGGCGTACAAGATGGAGTCAAATTAAAGTTACAATGAAAATATGATCACAATGGCATTTCTCCTGTATTGGTTAAACCCTTCAAAGCCACCTTGCTCCATGAACAAGATGTTTTGAGTGTTTCAAAAACGGTAATTGTGTTTGAGAAGGGGGTGATGAGATCCTCACCTCACATCACACCAGAAGTCAGCAGTTGCAGCCGTGGAGGAAAGTCCTAGTAATAAATGATTAATCATCCACCACTGTCCTCATTTTTAAACTAATGTTGTATTTTGAAGAGAGACGGAGAGAGAGAGAGAGAGGGAGTGAGAGAAAATGCCTCGGCTTAGTTTTTCTAGAGGTTGGCTCATTCATCACTCCTTTTGAAGCAGTTCCCATTTGCTCTACACATGAAACTGAATGTGTTTAAGCTAATGCCGTGACTCCGGGATACTTTCTGTGAAGCCCCGCACGAGGAAAGACGAGAAGATATTTTATTTGTGGAGTCTTTCTGCAGGGGTGGTGGTGGTGGTGGTGGTGGTGGCGGCAGCACACAGTGGCGATGGCGGCTGGAGGCGGTGTTTCTAGCAGATTAGGTTTACTTCACTGCTCCTTCATCAGGACACACTGATCTCCCAAGAATAAAACTTGTCACTGACCAGAAGGTTTGTGGGCTCACGTTCTCACATTTTAATTCTGAACTCTCCAGCCTGGGAAAATCACTGCAGACACATTGATTCAGTGCTTTGGCTCGGATGGAGGTGAACCTTCCCTTGAGCAAGGCATTCAAACCTTAATGTTTGTGGAGATCAGTAAATAACATTGACGTAGAATATCTGATATTCTTGAGAGATGGCTACAGGGTAAATGTTTATAAAGTCCTGAATATTTATTGGAACATGTTTGGAAAGGAAGTAACCTTGATGCAGAAAGCCATGCCGTGTCCTGCAAAGAGGCCAGAGGTCTGCATGCATTTGGGAGGCCTTTTCCTTATCTTCTATCATTGGCCATGCTGGTGAACTCCGGTCTGCTTCTGTTCCTTCCCTCCATTGCGCACGCGCTCTTCGTAACCGATAATATCAAGACAAAATGTCAAAATCTTACCAAGTTGATTTAAGTTCAAATTGCAATTGATATAAACGACAATAAGCTAACAGGTGGCAGTTCAGTTTGATACAGGAGCTTGCAACAAGTGCATTTCCTTATTTATGCCTTGCTTATTATTATGTCAAGCAAAAAAAAAAGTAAGATTTTTTAAAACTACATTGGCATGGAAAAGGATCACCGCGTCTTACTGAGATCTTATTTGTTAGATGATTGTGTCATACATTAAGTGTGACTAGAAATGAAGCAAATGCACACGGTTTTGACATTTTTTTTCCAGCAATCTAATTTGCTTCAATTAGTTTTGAGCCAGTAGTGCAAGTCTACTTTATTTTCTCACTGCGTAATTTGTTAACTGACTCGAAGTGGATGCAGCCAGCTTCAACTAATTTTCATTCGTTCATTTATTCATTCAGTCACTCGTTATTAGATTAAAAGTGACTGCATGGTGTAATGGCCAATGAGACATCACACCAATCATGTGTTAATATTGGTTCCTTATCAGTCTTCCGTTCACTATTCTTTTATCCTTGTAACCGGGTTGGATTTTTCATGGAAAAATGAATGTTAAATTTATGGCACAAAAATAAATGCATCGCCCTCTACAACCCAAGCTAGCTGGGTTGGATATCCCCAGTCACAAAATGGGAGACGCTGGAACAGCCAAAGACAAAAGAATCCAGTTGACTCAGGGTTATTAAGAGGGAGAGTGATATACCATGAGTGCATAGTTGTGAAATCTGAGCCAAAATAACTTTAAATTTAAATTCACGCGGCCATACTCAACCCCTCAGCTAATCCACTTGTCTTTACACTGGACAAAAGGGAGCCCACTAGCACGAATATTAATCTGGTGCGATGGATTAAAAAGCCGCGAGATGTCACTTTGTATGTGATCCTGTTGAAATTGATCCAAAATAAAAATAAGAACTAAAGCATTCACTCCTTTTGCAATAGTACAATAATATAGATGTTATATATATGAAATGATTGAATACAGTAGAAAATAAAACCATAAAAGTTGGTGGGGAAATATTGCTTTTGCAGTTCATAACTCCTGTTATGAAATGCTTGGTATATTGGTATATTCAGAATTATTTTGGAATTATTTTGGATCAGTGCATTTTCTCTGTCAATTTAGCAAAAATCTGATTTAGAAAATGCATGGTGTTCGTTTTTTTTGGCTCTATTTCAATGTTTTGATCAATCATTACGGTTAATTGATTTAAATACATTTTTAATTTTATTTGTACAGATTTAGGACTTGATGTATTAGAAGACACTCCCAGAAATTACATCTTTGTAAGCAATAAAACCAATAATAAAACTGGCCGCTAGTTCGACTGTGTAGTTCAAATAGTTAGAATGTGTCATATCTCTCTCTGGTCCAGACTCAGTTTAGAAAATTGGTTATTTTCTACGACAGTGTCAGACAGTCTGGCCATTCATTACCGACTCAGGCTTCAGTCCATTAGCGTGTGCAGCAGAAAAAGCTTTCAGTCACATTGGGAGAAAAAGATGGAAGAGCAGTTGGAGATCCGCTATTTTCCGATATGCCCAGATGTTATTGGCTGCCTTTCTCGTAGCACTGAGATCAGGTTTTTTTGCAGTTCAAACTGGGATTCTTACGGGTGTGTCTGGCTCTGGGCAGTCGCCAGACCGCCAGCATTGATTTACTCGTGGAGCTCTGAGCAAAACTCTGGCGTCTCTGTAACAGCAACGTCCTTAATATCGCTGAGAAATGCTCAAGGAAAGTTCTCCGTTCCCACTTTAAATCCAAATATTTATGATAATTGTTTATCATTGGCTCTTTACCCCAAACATATTATTGTGGCTACATTATTGAACCCCACATCATCTCAGATTTCCTGTTTATTCATGCAGAAGATTTTTTCGTGGATACATTTCTTTAGTCAGTTGTGCTCGGGCTGCTAGGTGATGCAGGGCCAGATAGTTTCCCCATAGAGGTCCGGGTTATGGGAAATTACATTGATTAGTTATAGGATGGTTGACATAGTAGGAAACCCATAAATGTCACTAATGACACTGTTCATTCTAATCAGTAAGCCATGACAGTGAGCCCGCATGAACAGTACCAGCAACCTGAGCTCAATGGAATTCATCCGTTTCCCTTTTAAAAAATAATAATAATAATTTTGATGTAATATTTTTTAATTTAATTCATAATTTTTTAAATTAATTTACACCTGTGACATACTATTAAGAATAATTCAGCCAGTTCTGTGAGAAACAGCGCTGGAGGACTGGAGTGTGACGGGTCAGCATCCGGGCAGTTCAGCATCTCTCTTCTATGACTCGCTGATGTCTGTTTTCCACAGTTTACGGCCACCGCCTTATGTAATTACTCTTTCATACCTTATTGTTTTCATATATGCTGCTGTATTTGCTTTGATTCGCTGTGCTGTTGCCACGGCAGCACCACTGCAAAAGCCACCTTGACAGCCTTCCAGCCGATAACAACTGAGAATGTTCAAACGACGCAGAAATGTGTCGTTAAAAACCACACTGCTCATAGACATCCAGTTTCAGACACATGAGGCATCAGGCTATGTACATGTTAGTCATAGGCTGATTATATAAACTATACACTATTCATGTGATGTTTTTCAATGAAAAAAAAATGCTTTGTGTGAATACAAAGTTTTTCTTTCCTTCCTATCTCCCTTTGTCCCTGTGTTCTTCCTCTGTATACCATTATGCAGCTCATGACTGTTGCGAGGCGGTGGTGGTCACCCTGTGTTCAGTCTGCCGAGGTGTCTCCGAGGCCCCTGAGGACCCAAAGCCCCGTCTGGGTCGTGTCGCCCCACTGGCTGAACATCGATTCAGCTTTGTCCAGGATCTGGCTTTTGACATGGCCCAGTTTCTGGTGAGCCACAAAACAGCCTATTCATATTTGTAAATTGAAAAAGAAATGACAGCTTTTCACGGAACATAAAAGGCGTCGCCAGTGGTTATACCGCAACACGAGTGACAGCAAAAGAAAATCAAGATTGCCATATTTCTGTTTCTTCCCTGACGGGCCCTGATGTCTCACAGTCCTTGGGATTCAATCAGTGATTTCTTTTCAATACAGTGTATCAAAGACATTTGATACTGAATTCACTTTGCGAGGGAGGAAGACAGTATAGTACAACTGTCTTGAAACTCAGGAGCGTCTGACGTGGCGTGTTCCACTGTCTTTAAATCGGAACATTATTTGCTCTGGTCAGCGTAGCACAGTTCCAACTTGAGCTTAGCATTGAAAGACACCTGTGGACGTGTCCTCCTACGTTGACAGCTTTTACATTTTTGCTCTCATGAGCATTGGGCCTCATGCATTAAACGTTTGTCAGCACAGATCTGATCTCAAATTGTACATTGGAGCGGTTTAAGAACTTTCTTGGCATTCATCAATATTTTCTTCACTTCACTGTTTTTAGGTAAAAATGGAATTTGCGAGGGCACCGAACCGCGCCTCACTGATTAAGAACAAAATCCAGACAGACTATTGTGCTTCAGTCCACTTAATGAGAACACTAAATCAACTAGGTCACTTGTTTGTTTTTTGTTTTTTTTGGCATCAAGTCATTTGTTTTAAACTTTACTGAGCTGATTTCTTTTTTTAGTAATTTTTACAACAACTTCTCACGCAGGTGAGCACGGCGGGCCGAGCTGACGGCCTGGATGGGGCGCTGCTTCTCGATGAGTGTCAGATCCCCCTGCAGGAGTGCGAACGCCTGGATGAGAGCCTGGCTCTGGCCCTCCACCATCTCGTACTGCCCCCAGGATGGAGCTTACTGGGGAACAAGCTCGCTAACAGCACTGGTGAGGCTGAAGGGCAGTGGACTGTGTGTAACATGCAATTTCTCGTGTCTCGGCGCTGATGCAGAAACAAATTAGAGTTGTAAAGCCATCATGATGGATGTAGCCCATTTAATGACTTACACAGAGTTGACCAGATATTTGCAAGATTCACAATCAATTTTCTAAACTGTGCTCTGTGGCTCCAGATGAGCAAAGCAATCACTGGTCCAAAAAATTATGATATTGATTTATGCAGAATGTTTTTACCCAATATACTGTTCAGTTTTTTGCTATTACCAAATGCTCTGTTATTATAGGTGTTTGATTTATATTTACATATATCCCACTGCTTATTAGTGGAAGTGAATACTAGACAACTTCCACCCTCAGAGACCAATTGGAGACTTAACCGAATAGTTGGAAAAGACCAGTTTGGTCAACTTTTTCTAATTCAGCCAACAAGAGTGGTTCAAAATGGCAGAAAAGCAAACTTAAGCAAGACTTGTATCTTTGTATACATTATACAATTCATGACAGGTTAATCATGCATTTGATTAACTGATTAATCATATATTTGTGACAGATGCCAAGATGATTTTTTTTCGTCTTGAGTGGGGTTTATAGTGGTGTGGTCAGGGGTTACATGATAGTATTGAAGCTTAATGTGATTGTTCAGCTGGGACTGCCGGCCTTTACTCCCACTGTTTTCTGATGCCTGTGGAGTGGAAACTTTGAGTGGAAAAAGGTGATATTTTCGAAATTTGAAAAGGCTCAGTTGTCTCCTTTTCAGTGTGTCTAGAAAAGCCTTTTCCTCTGTCTTCCCTTCATCACTAGTTTCACAATGAATAAAAAAACCCAAACACAGCAGCTGCACAATAGCACCAGCTAAGGAGCGTGTGTGATAAAGAAGTTACTTGGACATTAAATTTTGGAAATGCAGCAAAAATATGATATGGCGTGATCATGCATAATGCATTTATTTATTGTTGCATCGGTTCTAAAGGTTGAGATGATCATCAAAATGTAAGTTGTAGGTGCAACCAGAGCCAAAAAAAAGAAAGAAATAAGAACAAATCGTAGCATTTGTGAAGCTGTAACCAGCATCTGAAGGCTTCTTCACCTGATAAACAAGTGCATGCAGAATCTTCCCATCTTCCATCTTGAACTCTGTTGTACTCGACACAGTGGAAATATTAGAGGCCATTCGTACTCCAGCCTCCCTAAATAGCCAGAATAGGCCAGTGTCAGCGTGGCTGTCATCACTTGCATGCTTACATTTACAGAATGCCATGAACACGCCATCCTATCTCTGCATGTCGCTCTAATCTGAGTATCTGTGCACGCTGCAGCCCAGCCAAGACTGCAGTTTGGGTGACAGAAATAGCTCGGTACAAACAAACATACATTTTAGATAAAATGGAAGTGCCAATTTTCTCAAGCCATTGACTCTGATGGCTTTAATCAGTTATAGGAAGCCAAACTAGCTGATGGGGATGATAAATCCTGAGAGGTAATTGATCTCAGTGAAGCAGCATAAACACGGCTTTTGGGAGTACTTTAGAGCTGCCTCTGGCTTTTGCCAAGATAATAGCTTATGGTTGGACTTGGGCTTGGATAACAGACCGAACCAGTAAAATCCTTTGCTTTGCAAAAATAGACAAGAGTACAGATAAAGTATGTGATGGCGATTAAAATTCACTTAAGTAAGATATTCATTCATGAACAATCTCAACAGGCAGCTCATCAAATACAGTACAATTTTCAGTAATTGTAAGGGAGGTCGTCACACGATATACTTGTAACCGGTTGGAAACGCTTTTTAGAGGACGGACACACACACACACACACACACACCCACACACACACGCACACAGAGCCACATTTGCACTGAAGTCAGTTGTCATGTTGACGTGGAAGGCAGCTTCCTGCTGTGGTGAGTGATGTGTGCTCTAATAGGCTGTGCTTCACAATATGTCAATGCTTCAATAGAAGACGCTCAGCTGGGCTGAACTGCGGGGAGGGAAGATGAGTGCAACTCTACTCTCCATTTATCAGATCTGTCAGATGATGAATAGCAGCAGACTACAGGTGGAGGCGACAGTGGTTTATCTCAGTCATCCTTCGCGCCGTGGACACGCAGCCGTCACTGATCTCGCCATAGCAAGTCATTTTTTGTTCTCGCTAAAATTCATCTCACCTGCAAGAGCTGTGCTTGTCATTGGGAGTGAACAGTACGGAACACTGGTCTCAATCTGATCATCAACAACCTGCATCACACAAGGGCAACGTGCGGCCCAGTTCTTCCACCTTCCATCTGCGACCAACCCACAATGTCATCAGCAAAAATAAAACCAAAACTGATTGATTTCAAGGTGAGCGGCGAGTATGAGTCTGTCCGCACTGCCCTTTAAGTCAGTTGCAGCTGCCTGCGTGTAAAAAGTCAGAGTGAAAGTTGAGCGCAAGCTAGCATCTGCAGCACCTCCAGATGGAGCTAGAGCTCATCGACATACAGCGTAAACCTGAGCTCCAACTAAAGTTCACTGCAGCCACTCTAGACATGTCTCTGACTCACTGAAGGAACCTGTCACATTGCCGACTGCAGCTCCATCTCCCACCATCAGACTCTGGGAGGTGTCTGACTCTCTTTGTCAACATTAGCATGAATTACAAGGTGGCGCTGCCATGGTATGCGGTGCCATTCATAAATATCTCACTGTTATGATTCATCCTCGTGAGTTGGTTACACGCAAAGGTTAAATTTGGCCCAGTATCGAAAGGTGCTGATTGCTAAGCATGATTATTGCGCAGATCTGCCTTGGACTGGTCGCGATAATGTGACGATCTTAAATGTGCAGTTTAATGGCAGTGAATTGGGGTGTCACATAGGGGATATTTTTGGAGGCAGGTGGGGCGGGGTTTTGGCAAGAAGTCCAGTGAGTATCTGGATTGATCAGCATTTGCCTCATGTGGTGCAACACCTCTCCTTCGCATTGAGTTGAACAGGCTATTGATCGTGACTTGTCAGTGACTTTGTGAACTTCTGGGATATTTGCAGGAATTGGAACCCGCAATTGTACACGTAGGTCCAAAGCATCCCAGATATGCTCAATGCTGGTGGTGACAAGTGTCTTGAGAATTCCGGCCATGCAAGAAAGGGACATTTTCACCTTTTAGGAAATGTGCTCAGATGCTTGAAGCAATGAGCTGTGCGTTATTGTGCTGCAACATAGGATGATGGCGGCCAATGAATGGCATCATGGTATCTCTGTGCAGTGACTGACATCAATATTGACAATCAGCAAAGAGCTTGCAGCTCGCTTGCAGCTCTCTTGCAGCTGTATGCCATCTGCGTAAGCCAGGGTTCATCTGCGAAGAGAACTCTACCCTCAAAGAGCAGCGCGTCATCGAAGGAGAACATTGGCCCAATCAAGTCAAGTTATGACGACACGACCCAGGTGAAGCCAGTGAACAACGTAGAAGTTCTGTGGTTGTGCAAACCAGCGGTTTTATCAGCCGTCTGGGTGGTTGATCTCGGACCACCTCTGAGGTGAAGACACCAGATGTGGCGGTCCTGGGCTGGTGTGGTTACATGTGGTCTGTGGTTGCGAGGCCAGTTAGATGCACTGCCAGATTCTTGGAAACGATGTCAGTCGCGAAAGGAACCTTCAGTTCATGAGCAACCATTTTTTTTTGAGTGCATATTTATATTCCAACCCCACTCTCAAATGGCACGCTACGGACGTTTAATGATTTGTCATGAAACTCAGCAGTAAAGCATTTCCTGCTGTTTGCCACCTCACATTCCAGTCTGGCCCAGCTCGACCAAGTGGAGCGTTAAATTTGACCAGTTAGTCTGAGGTTCATCAGGGCAGGCTGGGCCGCGGTAAATGGAGTGAAACCTCCCATCAGCCGACGGCCAGCTTTTATAAATGCTGATTATGATGAAGTGGCTGATAGCGGCTGATAACACTTTTGATTGCATCTTTGAAATATGAGCGGAGCACGGTTGCGATGCGGAATAAAGGCTCGGGGAGAAATCGCAGAAGATTCAGAAAAGAACAGTTCATCTTAGCTGAAAGTCTGTCCGCGGCGTACATGTGGTGATGAATGGATGCTCAAGAGTAAAAAAATAAACAAACAGTCTAATAAACAACAGTGAAGGATTTTTTTTTTGGATCAGCAATTGTTTTTTTTGTCTTCCCTTTAGTTTCTGCTGTTGTAAATAATCCCAAGTGAGCTGGTTGAAGAAACTCAGGCATGCAAACCTGCCATTGATTACACGTACCGATCTTAACTTGGAACCTCTCATCAGTGTGGAGCTCCAGCCGACCTTTTAGCATAGTATGCCTTCAACTGTGTACTCATGTGCGATTTTCCAGTGACAGTTAAGATATTAATGTTAACAGAAAAAGTCAGTAAAACGGAGAGCGAGATTCAATTACACAGATTCTACTTGAAACGAAAAGGATCTCTGAGCTGCCCGGTTACAGCTGGACGGAGCTGCTCCGACAACATGTTGCTCCGACAAAGAGGTGGAATTCTGTGTGTGTATGTTTGTACGTCTCTGTGTGCGTGCGCGCGCGCGTGTGTGTGTGTGTTTTCATGAATCTTCATTATTGCCTTTGTAAATGTCCCAAGAGGAGGGTTGCTGTGTTAGACGGGTGTTATTGAGAGTTCAACTGATGTATGTTTCCAATAGTGGACTTTAATTAAAAATGGAGTCTGGTGCACTTAGAATCCCTCAACACTGCTAAAAACGAAACGGTCCAGTCTGTTTTCTATCACATGCATCATTGTTGCTGTTGCTGGTGATAGTTTTATCACCACACATTAGATGCGCTCACACACAGACAGCAATATGTGTTTTGTTTTTTTTAATATTTCCATGCACAAAACCGGTCAGTTCGAGAATATAGCGACTCGGCAAGGTGACACAAAATGCCAGCCAGCAGATACCTGCAGCGATGCATTGTTGAAGACGGACACAGACGAGCTTTGGTTTTTATCAGACTGTAAATGAGTAAAGGTCTGTCGTTAACTGGGTCACTGTAGACCCTGTATTTAGTTTAATTAGGTGGCGCTCTGGTGTTGCCAAGCAGCAGCAAGTGTTGGCATCGCTGTTACTGGGCCACTAACTGACTGGCTGGATTGCTGCCCCCGCTTTGTTTGCTTAATTCTCTGTGAATTTGTTTTTTTTTTTTTTTGTTTCGCCCTCTCCTCAGATCTGGACCCTCAGGAGACTCTGCTGCATTTTTCAGCTCGCCGCGGTCTCTTTCGGGTGACGCACTTCTTGCTGCAGCAGTCGGGAGCGAGAGAAGCCGTGCGACTGGCAAACAGACAAGGCCACACCCCCGCCGCCATTGCAGCGCTGCGAGGACACAAGCGCCTCCACGAGCTCCTCACAAAGTAAGTGCTTGGCTGATCATGTGATGTCAAAGGCTGTTTAAAAGCAAATGCTGTGATTTTCTGTATCAAAGCAATTTCACAGTGAGATATTACAGAGATTTATTGAATTATAAATAGATTCTAATGGAGTGGGACACTGATGTCTTTCACTGTGTCCTGCGTTCACTTTTGCTAAGAGGATTAGTCTCATAGCATGCTCAGTTTCAGCTGAAAAGGTGGCCCTGACATTGTGTTCAAATAGTCTGGACACTGTGGTGTTGACAGTGATATTAGCTGCGAGTTTCAGTGAACGTTGCCCTCTTCACAAACAGTCTCATGTCAATACCGCTTTCAAAGAGCAGATGGATCCTCGAGGCCCTCTGACAACACCAGGAGTGTCCAGAAAACAACCCTCGCAAAGTCACCTTACAGTCTAGCTTAGCTCGCTCGGCTGCTGTCGGATAGTTGAGGGCAAATTGAAAAAGTTGTGCGCTGCCAGTATTGTTCCAGGGGAATCCTGAGAGATGGGAAACTATTCCACAATACAAAAGCAGTAGTTACAAAATCTGTGTCAGCCAACCTGTCGCACTACCCCCCCCCCACAACATCTCACTTAGTTTGCCTCTGCTTCAATCGACACACGCTGCAGGGCTCTCTCCTCCGATTTGAATGGCAAGGAGATGGTATGTGTTTTGTTGGCAGTTGGCAGGTATTACCTCCAATAATGCCCTCTTTCTTTCATAACCAGTAGGGTCAAATTCTTTCCATCTCTTTGTAGTAAAACATTAAGCTAGAGAGGAGAGAAAAAAAAAAAAAGCTTTTTGGCAAATGGACCAAGAAGTGGCTTGAACTGGAAATGGACCCCTTTTAATCACTCTGCTGATCTGCCGTAAAAGTTTTCACTTAAACTTAAAATGAAGACGTTAAAAGACGAACGCCGCGACGTGAGCTCGCTCTTTTTGCAGGCATTTTGCTGTACAAGTTGCTCCTTCCTTATGTGTCACTAATTACATTTCCTCATGAAAAGTGAAGTCACTTGCAGTGTAGCTGGTGACCTCAGTCAACAGACCTTGGAGCTAAAGCAATCCACCCAGGATTACGTAAACAGATCTGCCGGTCTGGGAGTTGTCTCCCCTTTACAGCACTATCTGTATGAAGTAAAGCACTCCACATGCTTATACCTTCAACAGCTAGCAAGTGCAGCAGTGGGAGTGACGTTTTCCTGGAAATCTTATCAGCTAGCAGAGGTAGTATAGTGTCACAGGGTGTATTTTGCTACCACGGGCAACACTGGATGACTGGCCACGGGTCTGGAATTTTTTAAAACATTTACTGGCTACTTTTAGCCTTGACAGCACCTCTGTTGCTTCCTTGATCACTCACTAAACAGTTAAAATACTGTAGACCACCAACAAAAACCACAGCATTTCCCTGTTGGCCTTTCCAACTCTGAAGACTTGATTAAAAAAAAAAAAAAGAAAGAAAGAAAAAAAAGCACATGGATGAGCGAAGGAAAAGGGGAGTGTGAATCAGCTGACATCACTTTTAAAACCTTCTCTACAAAACAGCTCTGTGCTTTATTAACCAATCGCAGCCAAGATCTTCCAGTATGATCTAAGTGTTTATTTCATAGCAGGGCTGAGGCAGATACAGAGACGGACAAAGGGCCTGAGACTGTCCAGCTGGTCTGTACAGACACCCGGGTGGTTTGTCACCTCCCCAGGCTGAACACGCACACTCTTACGCTGAGCATCTACCCTGGCCGCGACCCTCCGACCCTTCAGAGGAGCGTGGAGCAGCTGCTGCACTTGATATGTCATCTCCATGCCAAGGTGAGTCACGCCACCCTGTCCATTTAGCACGCTATCTCGACTCACGTTGGCCTCGTCCAGGAACTCTGCCGCCGCTGCACATTGTTGGATTGTTTGTCTTTTCACTGCCCTCATTTTTTTTAACCTTCAAGCCGCGTTTGTATAACTGGCGGAACACCTTATGCAATCACATTGTTGGCAGTTGAGAATTAGAGAGCAGCCCTGTTGGTTTCTCTGACAGAAAACCTAACGTTTACCCCGCTCCGTCTCTCCATTCCGTAGGGACTGTCTGCACTGGAGCTGCAGTTTGATTCTCTGCACACAGCGACTGAATGTTGTTCTGGCGCACAGGCAGAGATAACCTGTCTAGAGCGACCGCAGCAGCCTGCCACGGGATCAGAGTGCCTGGATACAAAAACACAAGGGAGCTGGCTCGAAATCTGCCAAGTGGAATGTGGATATCGTGACACTGGAAATGCGGAGAAAGACCGGAGTTTGCCCGTGACGGCTCCAATGTCAGAAGTGTGCCCCGGGGAGCGAGGTCTCGCACCCCCCGAGGACTGGGTGTGTCTTAGTTCAAACACTGGGGAAGATTATTGCCAAACGGAGGAGGGAACGGAAAGGCCCGTTGTTTCCACCCAGAATTTGAGTTTGCCTGACACAAGTGAAGGCACACAGAGTGAAGTGGAAGGGGGCAGCCTCACTGTGGGAATCCTGCCACCGGCAGAGGAAGCCGATAGCCCAGAGGCGGTGATCCAGGAAGGACAGGAGGCCACTAAAGGAACAGACCTATCTGAGCAGGAAGCAGAAGACAGCATATCAAATAGGAGAGAGGAGGAGACCAATTCAGAGTCGACAGATTTAATAACGCCCAGTGGAGTCACAACAGTTGTAGTCATGGGCCAGTCCCCGTCGTCAGAGGCATTGGACTGCTCTGACTCTGAAACAAAGGAGGGCTCCAAGGATGGCGAGGACACCGCAAATGAGGTTATGAAACACACCCAGGACCTTTGTGGCGAACTGTCTCTAGATGAGGAGGATGTTGAGAGTGAAGGGTTAACAGCCCCTGTATCATCACCAGGGGACCTCCCTAGCCCACCACTGATAGACTGCAATGACGTAATCAAGGATCCTGAATCTGCTGCTCTCTTGATAGAAGGCCTCCACGAGGGGAAACCTCCACCAGACATAAACACCCTGGAACAAAACCAGGAAACAGCTGGGAGGGATTACGCTACAGAGCAGCAGTGGGGTTTGGCTCCAGAAACTGGTTGTCATTCTGGGAATTGTACTGTAAGAGCGAGTGGCACGGAGTTAGACGGTGGTAATGTAGCTGAACCCTCTGGATACAATATAGAAAGTCCCGGATTGCCTGCGGATGAGCCCAACAAAACAGACGAAACGGCTGTAGCGAGTACAGCGGATTTCCACAATGACGGCAACTGCATGGTGGATACGCGGGCAGATCCGGTCAGCGGTGAACATATGCCTGAAATGATGGCCGGCTCTGGCCATTTACACGCTGCTCTTGATCCGGGAACGACCCATGGTCTCTCTAGTGATGATGATGGCAGTTTCCAATCAGTCGGAAGCTCCACAACAGATATATTTCACCCGACTCAGGAAAACGCCATTGTCGAGGAGCAGGACCCGACTAAGACGGCAGAAGTGTCCCCAGCGGGATTCAACATGGACGAGCCGGATGACATGAAAGCCGACGAAAGCAGTGAGCATTCACCAACAGTGGACACAGGGCTCCCCGCGGAGTCTGACAGTGCCGGTGCAGTGTCGGCACCAGACTGCAGCCAGACTGGCACTGAGCCTGAAGCACCACTGTCACCCAGCCTCCAGACAATGGAGGCATTCAATCCCGAGAATACAGGAGAACAAGTTGCCCCAGAACTTTCCAAAGAGGATCTGTTGTTGAGTTCGGCATTGTCAGAGAGTGCGGATGCTCCAATTGTGAAGGCCGCTGAAAGTGAACCTGAGAGGACCAGCAGCTCTGATGTGATTGCAGGTATGCGTAGCATGAATTTCTGCCTCCGAGACCACCAATAAGGTTTGATTTGAATATAATGTTGCAGAGGAGACTGAAGCGATTGGCCAGTTCAAAGAGAGCCCGATGACAAATCTGTGGCAGTGGAGAGTGGAGATCTGCTGTACATAAAAAGACGTAAAGACACAGCAGACATGACATCACGAGTCACTTGATCACTTCTTCCTAACGGTGAAGTGTCCAGTGCAAATATCGAGAATTTGATTTTTAAAGACGCTGGTTGTCGCCCTTTGAAAACTACAGCAGCTCGATCCATGGTTGGGAAGACTGATTTATTTCTGCTCCGGTTTATCCTAGGTCTGCACAGTCACATACATTACAGGGCCATATCTTTGTCAAAGTCGCATTCCTAAACAAATATGCTAAATCACATTCAGTCTCCCTCTGATGATTAATGGCAGTAGCTCCACAAAGCTAAATGCAACACGGCTCAACATAATTGTGCTTACAAAGGTTTTTTGGCTTCTTTGTGACATCCGTTTGTGATATATTGTTGTTGTTAAACCATGTTCTACTTACTCATTGTGCTTTTTTTCTTTTTTTCTTGCCAATTGTCCTAATGAGGTTTTAGCTTTGATCCATTATGTAGGACTTAATTTCCTTAATTCAGAGATGAGTGGATATGAAAATGCGAGTCCTAGAATGTGACTGAAGCACATTATTGCTGCCCTGTCAGTTCACGTTTAGTCACTTACACTCTTTAATTTTTTGGATTTGTCTATCTGTTGGTTGCAAAAAAATCCACGTTGCCATCACAGATTATGTCAGCCGGCACAAGTCACATAACAGCTCTTAAACAAACATACAGGAGTCAGCTGATGTGGGGGAGGGAGGGATACCTGCGGAGTCGGCCTTCTAAGTGCACCTGCGGCACTCCTCCGCCGGCAATTTTCACTCATCAGAAATAATTGCGCTGGACCTAAGTCCAATAGAGACGGGTCAAGGGCGAGGCTGGCGCTACGCGTCACGCGGGGTGAGGCGTCATCGTGAGCAAGGTTACGTACAGCCCGCTGGAGCTTCAGCGTCAGGTAGCATCTCCAGGCGATCGGAGACGGAACTTTCCTTAGTTTTTATGGTTCAGAAATAAAGATGTGGTGCCAGTGAGAGTTCAAACAAAACATGAGCATTCCTGACTCTTCATCTCCCTCTAACATTTATCAAGTCACTCGCACCAAGATAGATCACAGTAATCCATCTCTGAAATAATACCCTCACCAGCCCACAAGATTTATGTTTTTATGAGCATGTGATATTAAATTCATGTAGTAGAAAATAAGATTTAGTGGGGAAAAAACAGATAACATCACCGCATCATATATCACACCAGCTCATTTATTATATGGACAAAAGCTGCTACATCACTGTTTCAACTCCTCAGTGGATCTGGAGTGAGGACACACCAGTCTCACCTCCATCCACCCTTAACACTTGTTATTGATTCCTATATTTGGACAATTTGTCTTTGGACTGATTGCATTGTGTTGTGTGGATTTCTCCAGAGTTGGATGTCATCATCTCGGAACACAGCGTGATTGGTGCAGGGGAGGAAGAAAATCACCCGACAGATGAAACGGAATTTTCCAAGGTAAGCTCCCAATGGCTGTCAGCTATAGAGCGCTTCTTAATTGCCTGGCTGGATTTGATTAACACGGGTTTAAGCTGAGTCATTATTTGCTAAACTCTTGATCCACCCTAAGCAACCTGAAGGTTTTTTTTTATTTTTTTTTATTGAAGAACCTGCCTGCTCGGTTCGGTTTTCCGAGTTAGATTTTGGATAGAGAATTTAAAATGTGGAGTGAAAACAAAAGCGACTGGACCATTTGCGATATGTCAAGCACAGGTGTAGCTAATAATAGCCAACCGCTGCGCCGCGTTATCATCCCGAGCGAGGGCAGTCATTGTTAATGTCCATTTGTGATTTCCCTTCTTAGTGACATGTCTGTTGAATTGGAAGTAGCAAGCAAGGGAATAAAGGGTTAGAATAGCACGATTCATTTTAAAAAAGGAAGCATATATTATAAAAGGGATGGTCCTTGAAACATGGTCGATGCTCATCCACTAACTCGTCACTCGAATCCAGACGTGTGTCACGAGTTAGCTTAGGATAGCAGGAAAGCTTTCAATTTTGCATCTTTTAAAATGGAAAGTGTCACATTATTGAACGCACACATGAAAAAAACATGCTACTCATGTTCTTGATAATTGTTCCTGCTTCATGACCCAAATCATGCATTGCGGCAGTTGCATGGATTGCATGCTATCTCAAGTTAAGTCCAGTGAATTCCTCAGAAAGAAGGGGAATCGGAGGGTAATATTAGCGTACAATTAGCTTAATATGCCAACTCGGGATTTGCTGAGCTCTGGAAGGAAGCTGCCTGGAACATTTTTCCCTTTGAGTAATAGCTTTCGCTTTGACATTTTGTGTGTTTTGCATTCTCTGTCCGCGCCGCCTTTCAGCAAGGAATGTGTTGTATGCTGAAACGCCCTTTAGGAAGACCTTCGCATTTACTTTAAAAATGCAACAGGATCTCCCTGCCTCATCCTGTGGGAGACTCTCGTACGCTCCTGCAGATCATTTACACTCTCTCAGACTCTGAGCACATGGATGCGATCTTCACTAGACGAAACCTTACTCTGAAATGTTGCTGACTGACAGATTCCTCAGCAGCCATAGACTGGAGTGGCTCTGCATATTCCTGGGCTGTGGTTTAGGTCAGTGGTTTGTCCTGAGAGCCAGATGTTTGACAACAGGAGGGTTATACACTCAGCCTGCAGGGCAGTGGGGTCGCCAGCAGGGGGCAACGCAGCATTGATGGCATCACTGGAGCTTCTCCAGCTGACCAGAGAGACAGTTAAGTGACCTCTCAAATGACCCCGTTTAAAAAAATTTCAGTGATTATACCGCCAACTTGGTGTCTTGAGATATTCATTTTGGAATTTCAGTTTTCACTAGTTCACCAGTTCATACGTATGCACAAAGGGTGTGAAATGTAATTATAACAACAACCTCATCACAATTGACCAAAATGTTCTCATATCCGTGTGAGATTCACGTTTGATTAGATAAAGTAATAATGGAAGAAATCACAGGGTGTTTAAAAGTTAGAAACATGAATGCAAATTAAACTTCTGCGACAACAAAGCATAACAATCTGGATAAAATGAAAGCAACAACAAGTAGCTGCGGACAATTGGACGCAAGGTTAATGAGCAGAGGAAAATTGCACAGAGCGTGCATAATCTATACACGGTACAATGTATTTAGATAGCAGATAATTTAGTCATGGTTGATCCAACAATTATGGCATCCTCAGCATTTCAAATTGCACAGTCGGTGACCCTGCGCAGCATCCTCGACCGATAGAGCTCCAATCTTCAGAGCTCTAAAAATATTGCAGTCGCGAAACATTAGACAATCTAAGCGTCTGTATATCATCTAAGCGTTTGGTTGCAAAGACCTCAGAGGTGCCGTTTTGTGTTTCATCCCAGAAAAATTCAAAACTGCGTTGAGTCACACTCAATTAACTAACAATGGCACCTTTGTGGTTGTATTTCTCACATATGTAAAATGTCTTAAATGTTTTGGGATGCATGTGTTATTTAGTCTTCTGTTTTGCAATGTGACCATGCTTAAGTCTGTGCAGATGCGTGTATCATTCGCTCTGTATTCAAGTAAAAACCAAATACATTTTTTTTATTTCTCAACAGACTACTACATCACTGTACTGCCAGTTTCATAAATCTTGGTTAGGTGTAAATCTGTAAAGTAATCTATTACTTGTGAAACTAATCTTGCCTTCCGGATGGACGGTGATTAATCGCTGCACGCATCACTCGAGCCACTGGTCGGTTCTTGAAGAACACGGCGGTGAAGCGACTTTTTCCGCCGTCAAGTGAAATAAAAAGAAAACAGTGTAAAACCAGTAGTTGAGGACATGTGACCCAGCAGCTTTCTGCTTTATTATTTATAAATGAATGCAAGCTGAGAAGGTAATTGGTTTCACCCTGAGATCCAATCTGCTTTAAGTTAAACCGACTTACTGTTGTGGCTGCTCATTGCAAACCGCAGAGGATGTTAGTTCTCAAGCCCACCATACAGTAGCTTTATATCGAAAATAATGTTTCCGGTTCAGACACGACGGGCCACTTTGTTCAACAGGTTAATTGCGTCTTGTCCTTGAGCTGCACCGTAACACGCCTGGAATCCTGGGAGGTTTCTCTCAATAGTTGGAAGGCCATTCATCAGGGGGGAGGTGGACTTGTTTGTGGCTGCCGGTGTCATCATGTTTGTGCTGTTGGTCAGGCGGTGGTAGGCCCGGAGCCTGGCGCGCCGGATACTTTTTGTAAGTCGACATATTTGTTTGTCATCATTTGCCACGGTGATGACAAAAAAAAAAAACACTGACATTCATACTTCAATGGAGGAACTTGAGGCCATGCTGGAACTAATCAGCCTGCAACCCTTCACACAAGGACAAGAGTATTCATGGGCGACTTTGTAATCTGGCTCGGTGTCCCTGCTCCTAGTGTGGCAGGATAAGGCTTCTTTGGCTATAATTAAACTTTGGTACAACGATACCCACTTTTGATAGCCAGTGTGGCCGAGCAACACGTCACATGAACTAGTTCATATCCCAGGATAGACGGCCGTGGTTCAGCAAGAACCTGCTTGTCTAAATGGAATATTAACATTATTTGTGGACCTTGCACCTGAAAAGACAAACATAAATTCGTAATTTTACTCTTCTGCGACTCTTGTGGTCAAAACAAGATATGTGACACTAAATAATTGTTTCCTCCATTGTCATACATTGTATAGACCAAACCACTTATTGAGAAAACAAAATGGATTGAGAAAATAATCAGTGGATCAATGGAGGATGAAAATAATCGATAGTTGCAGCCCAAGTGAACATCAGCAAATAATCAACGCTGCATCATTCTGGGGTTTTGTTTCCCCTCAAACTTTAGATTAGAATAGATATGTTTCTTATCATTACACCAGGTACAATGCAATTTTGTCTTCGATAGAACTGTTTCATGACAATATGATAATATCATCTTATTATCAATGGACACAGTTATTTAGTCTGATTTAGTGATTGCAATCAAATCGCACTTAAAATTGCAAAAAATGAATATATTTTCCATGTAATAGCAACAATTTGCTGTTTATGTGTGACATCCCGTGGTCATACTTTGATCAACTGTCTTGATATTGATTTTTTTGTTTTGTTTTGTTTTTCTTTTTGTATCACATTTGTATCAAATTTGGGGGCAACGATCCTAAGTGCACCCTGCAGCGGTGAGTAAATGGCGTATTCTAGCTCTGCCCCTGGCGGAAGACGTAATGGCGACCCCCTTTTACTGCTTTTGCCATGACATCAGCAGTCTGCAGTGTTGTGGAGGGGTGTCGCCCTAATAAGCCTCACCTTTGGCCTCCAGTACTTCCTCATCCACCAGGGGGTGTTAAATCTCAGCAGCATAAAGCCAGATGATTGAAATGTACTACCTGAACTAATATTGCCCCACTGCCATCTGTCATGCTGTAACAATGTAGTGTTTTGGCTGACTGACTCACTGGAGGAGACCGAGAGAGACAAGAGAGAGAGAGAGAGAGACATCCACAGCCTCACTGAGAATGAGAGGGCGAGTGGAAAGGCATGAGTCAGGCAGAGACGGGAGAGAAGTTTAGAGGTGTAACGGAGGAGAGGAAGAGGGAGGGATGGAAGAGGAGACGGAGGGAGGGAAGAATGGAGGGAGGGGAGGGAGTTGAGCAAGAGTCTGGGAAGAAGGCAGCTTCTGTGGCAAAAATGGGTGACACATAGGGAACGGGGAAAAAAGCCCACACTACACATGTGAGGTGAGATACAGAACTTTCTGACACAAAACAAAAAATTGAACAGATCCCTTTTCCTGCTAAACGAAAGAGAAACCTGTTTATTATCAAACGGGCCTCGTCTTCCATATGCAGTCAAAGCACAGGGGCAGAAGGCATTTTTACAACCATGTTCGAATATTAGTGTCCATTGGCCAAATCTACTGACCTCTGACTCCGCCATTGTTTGGCTATCCTGAGTGTGAAAGTAAACTGACTTAAACTGATTGCGGAGGCCACAGAGCAGTCCGAGCACACTTCCTGCTGACTGGATGTTCGCTAGTGGAAATGCTGTTTTTAAACCTTATCTAATCAGGAAGGTTAAGTAACTCGTACTGATTTACAACTCGCAACTGCAGAATGCAGATGTGCCCCTCACTCTCAACATGTGTCAAACCAACCTCGACTGCACTGACAATTCACCATACTCTGTAGTTATTTTTACTGAGATAAAAATAAAACTTTATCGCGGGCGTAAATTTCATCTCAATGAATTTTAAGATTTGTAATAATCAAATCATTGCATACGTGGCAAAAGTTACATATGCACAATGTATATTTAACAGTTAAAAACACGATAGGACCTGGAATTCTCCCCAGCCGTAGTCGTATGGTGAGAGCATTTATGCAATGTTATCCAAATCTTACCTCGTATTTCTTCTTCATCATCATTTCAATTCGGCTCTTGAACAACTATTTATACTTATTCAGAACCGATAAATACACACCATCGAAGTCAACTAGATTGCTGTTTGCTGATTGTCTACTTTTTATTAATGCTTAATGAGCTCTCTCCTTTTTTTTTTTTTTTTTGATCTTTTTTGCAATGTTCAGCGTCGCTTTGGCAATTCAGTTCAGTAGTGCAGTATTTCATGCACATTTTCCCTTCTGTTCCTGTGTTCTGGTATTGAACAATGGGCAAAAACAGGGACCTCGAGCTTTGCCCACCAAAAACTAATCAGTTCATCTCTGACTTTCAGTGGACGTTTTTTAGAACAGGATGCATGTGAGGCTGGCGAGACCTTGACCTTTGACCACCAAAATCGAATCAATTCATCCAGAAGCCCATGCAGACGTCCAGCATAGATGTTTGTAGCAGACGTTCCCTAAAGGCCTTTCTGTTCTATTGTGCCGACGAGGACCAAGGATGAGCATAATGCCCCTGGTCATGGCTGTCACCTACACGGCCACATAAGAACCCCACAAAAAGACCACATACATTATATTATATTCACTAAGTCACAGCTAAATGGCTTTGAATGAGGAATAATGCTATAATTTTAGCATGTCTGTATGCAGTAATATGATTACTGTTATATTTATGAAAATAATGATACAGGGCAAAGTAAAGCTGATCTTTGACCCTTAGGGCATAAAATGTAAGTTCATCATTTCAGGATATAGGTGATATTTTGTCATGATCAGTGGATGATAACTCGGAGTTATGGCCAACGTTTCCTTTTTTTCATATCAAAGGACTCATGTTGCACAGCACAAATTGGGAATCACGCACAGGATTTATTTTTAGGCTTTGCACTGCCCTCCTGTTGAAGAACAGAGATGAATACTGTTCATTGACTTAAGGAAGTGTGACACAACAGTTTCACGTATTACTCAATGCTTTTTCTCATGCCCACAAAATTACCGCTGACGAAAAGCCAACCGGGGAGCCAGCCAAAATGCAAAGTCATTCAGCGTCACTGTTTCTGATTGATTAAAAAGTGCTTGGTCATGTCAAGCGTCCAAAAAAAGATCAGCATTAGGACCGAATTCATTCTAAAATATCAGATGTGAGACACTGGGGTGAAATTTTGTCATAATAAATGGATGATAACTCATGAGTTATGTCTAAAAAAAAAACAAAACATGTTTCGTGCGGTCACAGTGGCCTTCACCTTTGACCACCGAGATCTAATTCTGTTCATTCTTTGGCCCAAGTCGGCATTTGTGCCCAAGTTAAAGGCTTTCACGACAAGCGATCCTGAGATAGTGTGATGCCAGGAGAGGTGCGGACATCCAATATGCATGAACAGACGGACAACCTTTAAACATTATTTCTCCGGCCAGCGCAAAGGTGTGGGAAAAAAAATGTAATGATCCTCCATTGCTGTTTTTACACTTAAGATTTCAAAATAAATGTGAACTCAGACATATTGTATATGGTATTGCTCTCAAGAAAATTTGGCATAAATATTGAGGAACTATCTTTTCCTACAGAGCTTCAATAAATATACTGCATGCTGTAAGATAAAGAAAAATAACTGCTCAAAATGGTAGAACGTACATGCTTACACGACTTCAGTCCAAATCCCGACCTTTTTTGCTGACGCCGGAAATTACCAAGCACTTTTCATTTTTGCTGCTCAACGTCAGCAGGAATCTCGTGGGAATTAGAAAAAGACTAATGAGTGAAACTGTTGTGTCACATTTCCTTTCATCAATGAACAATATCCATTACTGTTCTTCGACAGGAGAGCAGTGTGCAGCCTAAAAATAGAGCTTGTGCGTGACTCCCAAAATGTGCTGTGCAACATAAGTCCTGTGA
>CAAKHG010019770.1:45467-60473 GCA_901007715.1 Dactylopterus volitans
ATTTCAACAATTCTCAACAGATTATTCTTGTTCCACTGGCTGAAGTTTTTCACTTATAAAAGGCAAAAAAACAACAACAACTTTTTGTTACTATGAAGGCAGAACGAGATATCTCATGCTGAGATGTAATATCTCATGCTGCATTCATATTATGAGTAAAAACGATCTTTAAAATGTCTTTTACCTAATGCGGAACTAAAAGTTTCTATAGTTGTTGTCAGTGTGTATAAAACTTTATTAAAGTCAAGGTATGAACCATCAGTCACAAGTAGCAATGCAATGTTTTTCTGAGAATGGAAATCGTTTTAAAAATTGTGACTAATTTATGAATGAAACAATATCAGAATGTAAAGTGCACATGTGTAAATGTTACTTAAAATACTGCAAGCCAAATTTAGACTGCATAAGTATGAATAGCCAGAAAAGTGGTGCTACAACAACAACTATAATAATAATAATAATAATAATAATAATAATAATAATAATAATAATAATAATAATAATAATAATAATAATGGAGTATAAGATGTTGATAAGGTATAGTATATAGTTTAGTTGTTGTAGTTTCTTAGTCCAATTTCAGTGTTGTTAAATTGCAATCACTTAGCCACAAATGATATATTTTGTGCATAAAATCGTTTAAGATGGTAGTTACAAGAACTGTTTTTTTCTTCAGAAGTCTGTGGAGTAGAAGCATCATGGCGCATGACACAGAAACAGTACAAGTACCACAAAGTTGTATTTAAGTGCCTGCATTTGTCTCCGGGCTTAAAAAAAAGACACGGTAACATGGGTGCTTTTCAAAAGGCCTCAGCTGTGTCGACAGGTGACTGACAAAGTCAAATGGCTCTTCGTTCAGCTCAGGTCACAGCAGAAGAGAGAATCAATAGATAAGAAGGTCAGTGCGGGTCACCATGTAAACACTGAAATCAGCTGAGCAGACGCCTCTGATAAGTCCTTCACATGCAACCATGGACTTAACACAATGGCCACAAGGAAAATATTTCTAGTTTATAATGCGTGCGTGCGTGCGTGCGTGCGTGCGTGCGAGCGTGCGAGCGTGCGTGCGGGCGTGCGGGCGTGCGAGCGTGCGTGCAGGCGGGTGTGTGCGCGCGCGCGATATGGGGGCTACTGGATCACCTTCCCTTCCTGACCGGGCATATATACCAGATTAGTAACTGAGCTAATGATCCCCCCCGCCTCACATCCCCATTACCCTTCCCCGTCTTTATGCAGGCCAGTATTTGCACTGTGCCACAGTAACAATAGTTGCGTGAGGAAATATCTCGGTCATCCATCTTTCTGTCACCTCTCCCTCTCCAGTGGAGCACGAAGGTGTCATAACTAAGCGTAAATAGGCAAGGCCAAGGAGGGCAAGACCATACAGGGGAAGTCCTTAACATGTCTGAGGGGAGTCATGACCCGTGGCCACCGGAAAAAAAAAGAAAAGAAAAGAAATAAGGCACAGCGCTCAACCAGTGTGTGTGTGTGTGTGCGCGCGCGTGTGTCGGCGCGTTTGTGTGTGTGAATATATGACTCACTGTCAGCTGGGTAATTAAAAAAATCATGAACTGAAGTCGGTTTATGAAGCACATCTATAAACACCTATGGATCTGCAAGTTCAAACCTGTTTTTTTTTTTTTCCCACATCACCTTGGACTGTGTTTGGAACATATTTCATGTGTAGTTTATTTAACATCAGTGACACACATTGTTGATTCAAAACTAACGCAGAAGTGTGTGACCATTTTTCTGCTCTCATGAGGTGAGCACTGCTGCATGCATCGTCTTGCTGTTCCTGTGTTTTATGTCTTTAAACTGTGCAAATTAGTAAAATGATGTTCTTCGGTGGCCATGTTACGATAGATTAGATTCTGTCAAATAAAGCTATTTTTTGCAAATTAAAAAAAAAAAAATCATTGCAATTTGTAACATTTCATATCTGTTAACTTATCTCAAATTATATGATGACGAAACGCAGATCAGGAAAACGGTGTCATCACACACACACACACACACACACACACACACACACACACACACACACACGCACGCACACACACAGGCCTGTATGGTCATAACATTATGAAACGGCGGCTCTATAGAAACCCTGGCGGCTGACCATGGCTTTGGAGCATGTGCTGACTGCAGCCAGCGTCACACACCGTCCAGCTCTGCTGAGCGAGTGAGCGAGTGCATGAAGTGCGTGAATTGGGGTCGTGACCCTAATTAACTGTCTGGCTGCGGCCACATGCTGGCGCCATGGTGGAAAAAAAAAGGAAAAAGAGAAAAAAAAAAGAAAAGGAAGAAAGTTCTTTTCTCTTGTCTTGTCATTTATAGCTCCATGAATATAGATATGGAATAAAATGCCTGAATGGTGAGACTCTATAGTGACAAACATACTGATTCTTTCTTTTCTGACTGTTTATATTTATAAATATATATATGTACATATACATTTTTGGTTTAATCTCCGCAAACTGCATCAGGTTGCTGTTTGTAGCTGCGGTAAACACAGTGTGCTCAACCTTTGTAGCGCCGAACTACAGACAGGCAAAGTTAGCAATTAAAGCTGGCTGGTGATGAAAAGGAGGACGGCAAGCAAACTAAAGAATCTGGCTGTTTTTTCCCCCTCCAGAGGCTGGTGAGGGACCAAGGGAATGAGTCTTGTGCTTACACTCATCAGGTATCCACAAAACACACAACACGAGTTTCCGCTAGCGTGTGGCCGGTCTCTCTCTTTTGTCTTCTAATGCACACATATTCATCGGATCAGCTTCAAATTAAAAAAAAAAAAAGTCAAAAAACATCTCAATAAAATGGTCTCACGTGGATGCTGTAAAGCAAATAATTCCAGTTCACTCTATTGACAACAGAGTAAATGCATTTGCATGTCTAACAATATATCTCACAATACAATTGAAGAATGCAAAATAATAATAGTCAGACACACCGACTGAAACGTGTTCCCAAGCTCTCGGTACGTGGTGTTTCCTCTCTATGGCTTTATCATTCCCATAACATTCTTGCAGTGCAGTGAGCAGAGACCAGTTCATTGTCATGTTGCCTCATTAATGTCCCATTTATCCACTATAGGTTATATAAATACTCATCTAAATATCTGTAGGATTTGTTCTAGTAGCCAATCTTTGGTGAAATAAGATATGGATAAGCTTGGCACGCAAAACAAGTCATGCATGATACAAATTAACCTCTTCTGCCCCTGTGGCGCCCCGCCTCCCACTCACCCACCCACACACACACACACACACATACACACATACACACACATTGCCCCCACGACAACCTTCATTCTCTCTCTGCAGTGCAAACCAACAGCCACTAACCATGCAGCCTATAATCTGTGAGTTAATCCACAGAGAATGACTCCAACAAAGCAGTCTCACTCTGCTCCAGTTTTCGGGAACCAGAAGGAAAGGGACCACTAATTGCTGGCAGCAATCTGCCGTCAGTGGGAAGTTTAGCATACATTGTCACTGTAGGTAAACTATCCAGTTGAATAATGTTATGTTGGACCAAATATGTTTTGGAAATATGATCAGAAAGCAATATGTTTTGTGTATTCTCCCATGTTTTAATATGCTTCCCATTCTAACTGTGATTGCAGGAGCGCTCTGTTAACATCAAGCACCACACTGACCTACAACTTGCATGTTAGACAAGATAAACAATATCCAAAAGCATGTGTGATATGCAAAGTTTTAAGAAAAAAAAATAAGAACCCTTGTTTGGGGTTTTTGATTGAACAGAGTGATCAAAAAAATGAAAGAACATGAAGGTGATAAAGTCAAACTTGTTAAAAGGGTGGCACAACTCACATCTCCTTGCAAGAGATGCCTTCCAGTATCGGGTGCAATGTGGGGGGATAGTCGCTTCAGAATTATATTAAAATCATTCACACTATCAACAGACAGCGGGACTGGTGTCAAAAGCATGTTTGCAGTGATAGAATGTGCTTTGCTACTCTCCTCCCAAAAAAAACACGTGCATATTTCCATACTGAGAAACACTTATTCTGTGGCACAATATTTTAAAAACAAATGCATTTAGACTCAGGAAGACTTGGTGCAGAGCTCAGTGCAGTTGTTTTCAAAAGATGGACGTGGCAGCAGTCTGCATGTTGCATATTGTCGGCAGGAAACCAGGCCAGCTTTTTTGGCTACTAAGTGATCCCTTCCTCAGTAGAGGATCTACGGGTTAATCATTGTGCATTGCGTGCAGACTGTGTTTGCTCGGACAGAGCCAAGGGTCGGGAGGTTGTGTACAGAAAGAGCTGAGGGTGGTATTGGTCACCCTTTGCTATCAAAACAATCATCAGCCGTTATTTTAGACGGCACGCTAAGTTGTATCTATATGTACATATATGTATACATAGATCTCTCTCTCTCTCTCTCTCTCTCTCTCTCTCTCTCTCTCTCTCTCTCTTTCTCTCTCTCTCTGTACATATATATATATATATAAATATATATATGTATGTATGTACAACTATGTACTATATATAAAAAAAAAGAAGATAAAAGTTGTTTTGCATTCCTGGGCCGACTCTATGTTTGAACTCAGCATGACATTTTGGATGTGCTTCATGAAGTTAAACGAGAGGTTTTGCTAAAAAAAACAACAAAAAAACCAGAGAGAGTAAGACAGAAACCCCCGTCAAAAACAAAGCGAATGTGTTGACAGGCAGACGCAGCATAACTTGAGCAGCAAGCCCGATGAGACTTACTGTATGTCTGACTGGAGAACAATGGTGTGCACAGAAACTTTCAGAAGCAGAATTTAAAAAAAAACAAAACAAAGAAAATGCATCAAACCAGAACCTCGGTCAGTTTATTTATAAAAAAAAAAGTATTGTTGTAAAAAGGTTTTTTTTTGGCCTTTGCCTGTATCCTGTTTTAAAGAAAAGCCCCCTTCTTGCACATTTTGAGAAAACAAGTGCTGCCAGAGTGATCGTGCGCTGCCCTTATCAGAAGTTGTCAGTCAGTATGGAAGTATGATGATAAATGCTGCAGTGATGATCCAAAATAAAGGTTAAATCCAGACGGCAGAGTAGGGGGGACGTCATGTGTTGCATGACACAGCTGCAACAGCGTGCTGGCAGCGAGAGCCTGAAGTGAGTGACAGGCGCTGATTGGCGGCGTCAGACACACGCAACCACAGTTGTCAGAAACCCCGGAAAAGGAGACAAATGACATGGTTGCTTCTACCGCTCATAAACTTTATGCATCTTTTTGTTGGCGCTGATGTGATGATGGAGGATTCGGCTGCGCGTGCGCTGCTGTGACTACAGCAAGCTCCTCGGGGTGCTGCTGTGGGCTGCGCCCCAGCGTGCAGCTGACTCATCAGATGAAAGAGGTCAAAGCATCGCAGTGACTGTGCTGTTATCTCAAGACGGCATTGTGTGTGGGTGATAAGCAGCTGTCACACAATGCACACACACACACACACACACACACGACAATGCAGTCTCAAGATCCCTCCCCAGACAGCCCAGCACCCGTTCTCACCTTGACTCATGTGACCCCAATGACTCACACGATGGCCTGGGTGGGTCAATTACTCTAAGGTGACCTTAATACTCGGGAGCACCCTGCCAACCAATCAGACCAAGGAATGGCTGTTGAATGAGAAGTGTGGAACGTCTTCGGACACGCTGACAATATCCACATTTAGGCTAAAACATGGTGTAGATGTTGCCGTCTCGAGTCAGATTTAAAGGTTAAAGATACTCGAAGGACAACGCAGGAGGAGTATTGAGATGTTCTCCGCTGTTTTTTCCAAGTTTAAAGGAGTTGTCGCCGTTCATTTCAATTGCACTGGATTTTTACTGCAGCGCCGTTTACCCCTGAAACTCCAAAAGTGTTTTGCGAACTCAAATAGTCCACCATCGTTATACTGGTGAGGAGATAATGCGGGAATTCTCATTCTTGGATAAGCTATTCCTTTAAGCTTTTAGGATCACCACGACCTGGATCGGACCTGGGCTGAGAATCCACATAAGGCCCCGCTGGATGTTTCAACCACAAAGCTGACTTCACAAATAAAGCAACCACAGTGTGTGCTATACACACACACACACACACACACACACATACGCACGCACACAGACCTCTGTATCTGAGTGGTAAGACCAAAGGCAAAAGATGGGAAATTCTAGGCCATCCAGGTCATGGTGATCTTAGGAGTTTGGGAAGAAGATAAGCAGACTTGGTTTTGGTTGCTCTTGGGACAAATAAAGATGAAATCGGTCGCATTGCGAGGTTGTCCGTTGTTCCAAGAAGCAGCTTTGTGCAGCTGATGGCTTCTTTTGGTCTTCAGGTGTTTCACCATGTGTCACAGTGGCAGGAGGGACGAGGCCAGCCACCTCGTTTATGTATAACAATTTTAGTTGCCAGACCTAAATCATGAAGACCTCTCGAGGGTCTGTCGAGTAAAAATATTAGTACATAGCAATTACAACAATATGCTTGCTTTTATTTTTCATGCCAATTCATATTCTCATCTGTGCCAGTTTGTGCTTCTGACCAATTATGCATGCCAGAGCCGTTGTGGCTCAATTTTGCTCAGCCATCACCACCGAGCCTGAATAACCACCACCATGCTGTATGTGGGCCGCAGAATTTGGCCACTTGCACCTTTGCATGATAATAAAAGAATACGACTTGTGGTCCAAAAGCGAGGGGACGAGAGGAGCACATCTGAACACCCGTGATTGCAACCAGCTGTGGAGAACCCCTGAGATTTCTGCTAATAACCCATGATAACCTCATTTCCATGTGGCTCGTGGGCGCTGCAAGCATCGGACAGAACCAGCCACCATGTCCAACGCACACATTTCCCCGCACTCTTGGCAGTGGTTCCGCGCTCCGTTCTTTGCTGCACAAATATCTTTTTGAGCTTCCTGGTTTACTCCAGGACTTTTCTTTCATCTGCATTCAAAAAGGCTTGGGTATAGAGCGTGAAGTCAAGCAGAATGATGGGCAGAGATAAATAGTTCCCTCGCGTGAGGAAGCTCTGGTTATGCAGGTACACGTGTAGCGCCGAGGATATTGTGTGCCAAGCTTTATCTGCTTTATCAGTTCTCTTTGCCACCAGTTAATCATTTGTGCATGCCAGGGCTCAGACACACTGGATTCATTACACGCAGTGGGGGGAGAGCAGAGACACGATGACAATGCCGCGGCTGAGGGTGCCGACTTAGCTGCTGGACAGTGGTGCGAATTACACAGCCACTGGCCGTCTTCGGGCGCCAGCGGGAGCAGATTTAATCGCGCGCGTTGTGAAGCGCTCCAGCAACTGATATCGCCACGTCTCAACATGTTTTTCTTTTTTTTTTTTTTTTTTAAGTAACACTGCGAGGGAGGCAGATGAAAAGGAACGTATGAGGGTTGACACATCATGCGCTCATCTCTGCTTGTGTTTGATAGGGCCGACTGTAACTTTAACATGTGTATTAGTGCAACCGGCACAATTCACATTTGGTTACTCGCAGCGATGATACGTGAGGACTACTGGCATACTGAAAAAGTTACAGTGACATGCTGTCCTTTTTAAGGACGTGGGGGCTGGGGGGCTGATGGTGGCAGTTGCTGTGCCGTGTTGCCATGTGTGACAAGCAAAGTCAGTAATCCAGCAGCTTGTTAGCTCACAGGCCCTCACACAGCAGGGGATTAAAGATGGTGATCGTGATACAAGAATGTTAAAGAGACACGGCAGACATTTATGTCGCAACACACACATAGTGTTGCGACATAAATGTGTGTGTGTGTGTCTGCTTATGCTCGCAGCTGCACGTATGGAGTGGAGGTATTAACAGAAACATGAACATGTGTGTGAGAATGATACACAGGAGCCTTGTTGCCACTGGGTGTAACCTGGTTTAAATAAATTTTGATCCCTGCAGGGCAGCACCACTCGTTATCCGCCCATCTCTGAGACGTGAGGCGTCTCGTCACACCACAAACATCATTTTCCCCTCGGTCTCCGTTCCCACTCTTTCTGTATTTCATGTCTTCATGAGCAGCCAATGCGCATCCTCACTCTGCAGGCCGTCTGCAGTCTGAACTCCTCCCACCAGCGTATTTAACAAATGAGTGGCTCTGACTGAAGGCCTCGACCCGAATAGTAAAGCAAAATGTTAGCTTATTTCTTCTCAAACTGCTAGTAGTTAGTTGATGAAACAAACCTGACATGATATTTTAAGGCAGTGCATATACAATTTGCATATGGTATAATACAAAATTTAATCTGAAATGCAGTTTTTATCTCAAGTACAATCAACATTAGCGGTCCGTTGATTCTGGAATCAGTTATTTTTCATTCATTTCAAGTAATCATTATGTTCATACCATTCTTTCTTCAAAGGGGGCATTTTCCTGCAGTCACACTACATCCGGATAAGCTCTGATGGCATGTTAACCATATGACACACTGCTTTGTAGTTGCATCTAGTGTAGTAGAACATTTAATTGTGACATTTTGTTATGAAATTATGCATTGTAAGAGCAGTTTTAGGGTAATTAAGAATCAGAGTCTGTCTACTTAAAAAAAAACGCTGGAAGAGTCCCCCTGCCCTTTTGATCTTATGTGATATTAATTTGGATTCATGGCAAGCTAGGACTCAATACATAGTACAATCAATCTCACTGATATTTTCAAAAAGCACTAATCAGACACAGAAAACAATGCGATGACCTTAAGAGGAATAACCCTATTGAACCAGCCATAAAACCCTGGAATGACAGGATAAATCCCTGATATGTCAGAAAGTGAGAGTGAAAGTTTATGACTGATATGGAAATTACTTGACTGTTGTTACAGTTGATAACAGTTTAATTTGGGAAGGAAAACAAGTGACTCACAGCAACTTGCCGGTGATGTCATGTCACATGTAGTGACAGGAAGGGACACAGTGTTCAGTCTGCCTTCATCCTTTAAAATGGAGATACAAGCAGATCTGCCAACAGCCCGTCGCCCTCCCTGTTAGGTGAGAAATGACTGTGATTTGATCACGAGCCAGTTCTCACTCTCCAGATGTAATTCATGAGTAATCATCATTGAGCAGTTCCATAAAAGCCGTGCTTAATCCGTTACTGCTTGGCCTCAGGTGATTGTAGTGACTGTATTCAGTACGCTGCGCACTGATTTCTCTGAGATCAACCTGGACACATCTAGCAGGTCGCACACGTCCGTGCCACTTTAAACTGGATGTATTTGCAGCAACAAAAAAAAAAAAAAATCCATGTAAACTTAACTCATTTCAAGAGTAAAGGGGTTAAGGCATCAGTTGTTGCGTGTCATCTCATGCCTCACACTTGTCCTTTAGTCCTCGACGCAAACACGTCTATATTTGGTGATATTCACTCCATCTTCCATTCTCTTCTTCTAAAGTTTGCCGTCTGCCGTCTCCTTTAAATTCATACAAGAGGGCGAACATTCCATCTGATATGCCGTACCACATTTCGCACGATACTACACTGCAAGACTGCACGTTCATGAATCGCTGCGATCATAATTGTGACATCATAACATGTTGTATTGCAGAGTGAGCAGTTTTTCAGTGCAGGGGGACGTGTGACGGCACTGTAATCATTAGCTCATGATCTCTCGCATTTGATCACAGAAACCGTGGCTGACTATCATTTTATGCGTGATTCATTCTCTAAACTTGGCATTAGATGTGTAAAGGGTGGTTGCACATAATAACTCAACCTGACCCATCATGCACTGTTTAACAAACAGCGAAGCGCCCATTAAACTGTGGGCTGAGGCAAAGGCCGGAGGCATTACCAGACTCATAGGTTTGTTGATGCGACTCGAGGTTATTTCCCTTGTGAGACTCATTGAAAGTATGGCGGCTTTAGTCAGCCAGGCTTTATGCTATTATGTATGTGTTTCTTGTGTGTTCTCTCAGGGGCGTGAGTAAATGCGCAGGTATGCAATGTGCATTCCAGTTCCCACAACTGCTCCGTTCACGGCTGTTATTTAAACATACGCTTTCAAGCAATCGGGGCTCCTAACTTGCAAATAGCGCATCCATATTAGGTGGATATTTTCTGTGGCGAGGGTGCAGGTGTACCCAAAAAGGAAAACTGTAACTGCGGTACAATTATGTGCATCGAGAATAGCAAGGTTAAAACGGACAGTAAAGGCCGACATGATTTGCGAGCGTCACCTCGGTTTAACAGAGTCCAAATGCACACACGGCCAATGGACGGGTCCACAAATCCTGTCAGTTCTGCAGCTCTCCTGGGTTCTCTTATTGAGCTCCAGAGCACATTAGTGATCTTGGAGACACGCCCAGCCATGAATGAAAACTTTTTGTGAATGACAGCAGCTGCGTGACAAAGAGTTTGCTCGCTCTGTCATTCAAGATGTTTCATTGTTAGAGCAGGCTGTTTTCATTGGCACTCGAGGCTGACAGTACAGGTGTAAGACGGATCTCTCCGTGCTTCCCTGTTCTTTCGGGAAACAGGCGCCTGTGCCCCTTCGCGAAAACGAGCATGAGCGTTTTTTGCGAGGGGCCATCCGCCAGAAACACCTCGCACGATGTGACACCGCAGAAGTGTGTCAGCCAGGGCAGTCGGACGATATCAAATTTGTCATCGCCCTCCGCGATGTGATGTGTTGGTGCTCCTTTGTTCTCTGCAAGACACCCGCCTCCGTGCAGGCGTCGCAGGCATGCACCAGCAGTTTCTCGGGCTGCGGCAGTAAAACCGCCAGCCACTCAAACGGCGTGCCTCCTGCAATTTTATGTGCACTGAGCCTTGAGGTCTGTTATGGACAGCTCGCCAGTTTTGTTCAGATCAGAGTCGTTTCTTGTACTTACACATTCCTAAATTATCATTAGTGATTGCTCACTTGGGATTTATTTGCCTTGCTGATTCATCCGGGAAAAACATTTCCTCCAAAGCATCTGAGCACACGCACACACCTTTCACGCAACAATATAATTATTGGGAACAATGTCAACATTTGTGTTATTCTGCCTGTCAGTTGTCTTGAATGTCTGGAGGGTGAAAATGACCGAATATCACAAATACAAATTACACTAATATAAACAAGCTACCAACCGTTGACATTTGCAACTATCTGCCTTTAGAAAGAGGTATGAGTCAACAGGACTAAATGAGTGAATGACTCACTGTTATGCAAGAGAGAGATGCACACACAATGATGAATGTAACCTGTATTACAGTATCCGAGGGTTGAGCACAAAACATGGATACCACTGAGCGCAGCGCCAGCTTTAATTACATGCTCTTGTTTTATTGACAACCTTTCATGACCCAGCTTGCCGCGCTCTGTTTTTATTATCAGCAGGACGAGAATGCTCTGTGTGTGCTCCCTAAATGGCTGTGTGTGAATCCAAAGAAACTGTCGCATTGCTTTGGTAGAACAATCATCAACTTACAGGCCGGCCTTTATTTCCTTTAAAATAAAGCTGAAATGGAATTTCAAAACTGTCCAGCTTCTTGTATGTTTTTTTCTGAGTGTAGGACAAAATGCTGGGAGGAATTTGATCCGACGCTGAACTCTATCAGGATCTGTCAGGGAGAGGAAGCTCATCTCATGCATCAGGTAGATGCTGATGCAGCCCACTATCAAGCACCTTGCACCAGAACCACTGTGTTTTAGGGGAAAAGAAACAAGGTTTGAGGTGCGGAACACCCCATGTAGCATGCTAATGCTAGCAAGCCAACTATTTCCATTGCTGTGGATCCTATTTTTACCACGATATCCCAGAGGTGTAATAGCACACAGAAGTCAAAGGTTGGTACGCAGCTCAGTTTTGTGGTGACAATTTGGTACATCAGGGGGGAAAAAAAACAGGTTTCCTTTTATTTATTTTGACCAGACAGTTGTTTAAGTTAGTGTTTGTTCTACCTAGCGTCATTTAAAGCTACCTGAGACCGTTGGCACAGCCTGTAGACAGTTAACAAGACGTCCACTCTCATGTAAGTCATGTGTGAAAAAGGCATGAGGTCACAGTCAGCTACAAAACTGAAAAGGATCTCTTGTGTTTTAAAAGTGCAAACTCAATCAATAGAATATAAAATGTGTGCATTTGCATGGGTTAATTTTGTTCCAGCCACCGCTTGTGTATGTCTGTAAATGTCAAGAACCACGGAGCCTCTCATGTGTGCACAGGATGGAACATTGGTATGAGGCTACAACACTTTTAACAAATACATGAAGTAGGGTCCTCTACTACTGCATGTAGGTCTTCTACTACTGCATGTTAGTCTTCTATTACTGCATACAGGTCTTCTACTACTGCATGTTAGTCTTCTATTACTGCATATGGGCCCTCTATTTCTGCATTTGATTTCTCTACGAATGCATGTGCGTCATCTAGCACTGCATATGGATCCTCTACCATTGCATATAGGTCCTCTACAACGGCAGTTGAATCCTCTACTACTTCAGTGGGTCCTCTTCGACTGCATGTGGTTCCACTACTATTTGGGTCCTCAACTACTGCATGTGTGTCCTCTACTATTTCATACAGATCCTATACCATTGCATATGGGTCCTCAATTACTGCATATGGTTCTATACTACTGGATATGAGTCCTCTATTGCTGCATACGAGTCCTACTAATGCATGTGGGCCCTCTACTACTGCACACGTATCCTCGTCTACAGCATACGGATCCTCCACCATTGCATATGAGTCCTCTGTGACTGCATGTGGTTCTCCCATACTGCATATGGTCCTCCACTACTGCATGTGGGTGCATAGCCACTGAAATGTAAATAGAGCTGTCAGCTGTCACATGAAGAGGCTTCCTACAAACATCACAGATAAGTTGTAAGAGTCCTTTTTTCTTTTGCTGGGTTTAATATGAATTACCAAGTTTGATGTATTTTCATGGACACAGCCGTCGAACTGTTTGGTCCCTCCCCGGCCACCCCTGCAGACACATACACACAAACACACCGTCCATTGCTGCTGGAGTCTACAGGGAACTAGAAACTTTCCCCCACAGCTGATAGAACAGAAGCAGTCGGGTCTTTTAGCTCCTGTGTGACATCTTAACTCACCATGCTTACTCCTCATCCTCATGTATTTTGTTGAGTTTCCCTCTTCTTGCGGGTCTGTTGTTTAGAGGCAGTGGGCAAACAGCTTTGAGGTGCACTACCACCACCTGGACTGAAGTGTGGATATGTTTTTTTTTCTCTTCTCCATCCATACCTTTGGCGGTTCAGGAGGAATAAACAAACTGTTACACCACTGCGATATACACTATCGCCACAAAATACAACGGTCACACCATTATCATCATGCAGACCTTTACGTGGTGTACGCTTAAGCTGTGCCGAACAGGCGGAGCCTTTCGACTGGTTCATGTTTCAGCCAGCACATTTTCCAAATGCCCCATTCCTGTAATGGCAAAAGCAGTGTGTGCAGCTAACTCACCGACATGGCTAACAATACAGCAGTGCACCGTACAAACACAATGCTGTTACATCTGAGCAAATACCTTGAAATATATTTATAATACATGATAAGTAGGTACAAAGAATGACTGGTGGGCATGGTTCATTTCATCTTGACTTTTAACTTTTGTATCACCTTTTACTTTTCTAGCTGAAACCCGTGCCCCCGGGGCAAATCCAGCCAAGTGCCAGGATGAAACGATGGAATCACCAGCTGATGTTGGCTGATTCTCATGACGGACTGTAAATCAAAACTCCTTTCAACTGTCTGTGAGACATTTTTATAAGAGGAAAGTTTCCTGTCTGATTCCCCACCCAGTTGCGATGCGTTCCACCTCATGTCTCTGCACCTGGTGAACGCTCGCACATTTGCACGCATACGCATACCAGCCTTCATGTAATACATTCGCGTAAAGAAAATTATGGCTTTTAAATTTAAACATAAAGACACCGACCTTTTGCTTCTTACACACCTGAGGAGTTAGAAATTTGAATAAATTCATCACCAGAAGTGTTTTTGCATGAATATGTATGAAAATTGATTTTCATCCAAGCCGAGACCTTAAGGGTTCTTATTTTCTCTCTACTTTGGCTAGCTGACAGTAAAATTTAGAATAGAGCATTGAGAACAGAGCCCTATAAATCCTCGCGTCTTTGCAGTTGTGTCTGCCACCAGTCCGGTGGAAGGAAAAGTTCAATTAAATGCTAATTTAACACCGGATTTTCCATGCGGAGACCGCAATTTCCATCTCGTTTTCAAACACAGGTTTCGCATTTGCGACAACAAGATTGTTAATGAGTCACATGTTTTCTAAAAAGGACAAAGCTTTTCAATAGAGAGCGCTGTACAAGTTTCGCATTTCCAGCAATGAGTTGTTATTGCAACCATGGCAACGAAAGTCACAGCGCCTGGCACGAAGGCGCACCAGACTCCGTAGTTGGAGACAAGTCCTGAACTCCCTTTTGCAGCGATTCATAGCTTAAAAATAATTCCCTCCAATCAGCCATAAAAATATAACCACTGACAGGTGAAGTGAATAACACTGATTATCTGGTTACCATGGCACCTGTCTGTAGGTGGTATATATTAGGCAGCAAGTGAACATTTTTTTCCTCAAAGTTGATGTTTTAGAAGCAAGAAAAATGGTCAAGCTTAAGGATTTGAGCGACTTTGACAGGGACCAAGTTGTGTCTAGACGACTGGGTCATAGCATCTCCATAACTGTAGCTCTTGTGAAGTGTTCCTGGTCTGCAGGGGCCAGTACCTATGAAAAGTGGTCCAAGGAAGGAAAAGTAGTGTGCTTGCGACAGGTTTACTGGCTTATTGATGCACATGGGGATTGAAGGCTGGCCCGTGTGGTCCAATCCAACATATGAGCTACTATAGCTCAAATTGCTGAAAAAGTAAATGCTGGTTGCAATAGAAAGTTGCCAGAATACACGGTATCTCAGTTTGTTGTGCATGAGACTGCATAGCTGCAAACTATGCAGGGTGCCCATGCTGACCCCTCTCCACTGCCAAAAGCCCAAACAATGGACACGAGA
>CAAKHG010019771.1:2954-13637 GCA_901007715.1 Dactylopterus volitans
TGTGTGTACGTGTGTGTACGTGTGTGTGTACGTGTGTGTGTACGTGTGTGTACGTGTGTACGTGTGTACGTGTGTGTGTGTTTGTTAAGCAGGGGCGTGTGTCAAAGGCCTCACTTACTGTAGCAAGAGTTACAACAACACAATCTGACTTTGGTGAACCTCAGGGGTCAGTCCTGGGCCCCATGTTGTTTTCAAGGCTTGGGGCTCTAGAAGTTCCAGGGCTACACCACTAAATGTTCCTGTGACACCAAATGACCTTCCGCAACAGCACAACTTAGAGCCGTGTTTACAAGAAACTAGAATTTGCATTTCCTGCAGAAAATACGGGTGAATGCGAACCGCTGAAAGGAAAAAGTGTATACGCTAAGAAAGAAGAGACTCCGACGATTGCACTGCACTGATATACTATTTTTTTCTCTGTGACGGTCCAAAAAACGTGGAAATGCCGGCGAGTTAGAAAAAGGCTCACTCTTTTTCGCAAAAATCTTTGTCGCAAATTAACATGGGAGTGAATCAGGCATTCGGGCTCCTTTCACCACTCGGAGGGTCCTCGAACAGAATCCCTGAGTCGCTCGGTTTAGACGCTCACAGTTTCTTAATTGGCCCAAATTTTCCTACGTTTTTACTGAAAATGGTGCAGGGAGTGTAAAAAATTGTGGGAGAGAATTCTGAGAGAACCTAAAACGCCGTCTACACTCCAAGCTGCCATGGCACCTGTCTAGCTCACGCAATACACACCCATTATAAACTCTGAACTTCCAAAACAAAACAAAAAATCTTGAAACTTAAACTGTGATATTTCGTAAAACGTACGGAAGAGGAAAACAGGCTAACAACAGTGCGAACGCCAAAAGGCATTAAACAGCAACAATTAAACAACGGAGGAGGAGGAACTTTTGCCGTTAAATGCCGATGAAAACAGAAATTATAGCCACGGACATCTGAAAGTTAGTATCCCCAAACGATGACGCTGATGAGCAAATCATGAAGGAAGACAAAAAAGAAGCTGTCCGTTATTCGAGCAGACGTGCAGCCGCCGTGGTTGATGGGTAAACAAACGACGAGCTGGAGGAAACACCGTCTGGCCTGTGAACAAACCTCTAATAGCGGAATCAATCTTTAATGCCGCGGTCGCCTCTTTAATAAATAACGTTGCTATGAATCGACGCTTTGAGCTCCGGGCGGGGAAGATGAACGGGGCGAGGAATAAATGAGGGGGAGGAGGAGGGCAGGGAGGAAAAAATCAGGGAGGAAATGAAGAAAGAGGAAGCGGCCAAATCGAGGCGGAGGAGAGGAAGAGTCGTCAGATGGATGGTTTTAATAGGTATGAAGAGCCGCACATGAAGAAACGCGGTGATATTTCGCAGCAGGAGGGGGAGGAGGAGGAGAGAGATGAGGAGAAGAGAAGAAGGAGAAGAGGGAGGGAAACACAGAGGATAATGAAAGGACGGAGGAGGTCTGGGGGAGCGGAGGGAAAGAAATAAGGAGAAACGGCAAAAGCTGATTGCAGATGAAGGAGGAGAGAATTAAGAACCTGGAACAAAGAACTCGAAAATTAAGAAGAGGAAGACAAAACGCGGAGGCAGCGATCCAGCGTTTATTTATTTAAGGAGATAAAACAGCCGCTCGTGTTGCAGGAGGAGAAAAAAAAGAAGACGCCAGAATAAAGTTGTTATTATGATGAAGGGATGTGCGGGGAAAACCAATCACAGCTGGCCTGCTCCCGCCTCGCCAGGGAAGAGAGCAATCGCCATTCCCTCGAGAAACATCAATTTAGCCACACACACACACACACGCGCGCACGCACGCACACACACGCGGCTTTGCATTATGGGAGACAGATTTACCATCAGAAAGGTTCCTCCTGGTCAAAGAAGCATCTTAGCGGGTAATTGCACAATGAAACAGCTACAACAGCAACACACACACGCACACACACACACACACACACACGGCCCAGCACTGCTCCCCGACTCCACGAATGTCCTCTCGATCGAAGCAACGACATAAGTTTGGTGACGTCGCGAGGCACCGTTGCATCATGGGAGGCGTTGTCCTCCCATGCTGGGAGATGAACCGTGTCCTCCTCTCAACTCTCAACTGGGTGAGTAACCGCGGTTAAAAAAAAACATAAATAAAGCAGTTTCATGTTGAAGTAAAAAAATAAATAAACCAGCGATTCTTTGATGTGGTTCAACAGACGCAGAGAATGAAACAATAAAAAAAAAAAAAAAAAAAAGTGGCATGTGACCAAAACGGGCCGGATCCAAACAGCGCGGCCAGCGGCCAACCACAGGAGAGGGTGAACTTCAGGAAAATACTTTTAGACGGCAGCTTTCACTCATAATTGATGAATGTTTGTCCTCCAGCTATCGCAAACTCTGGACCGAAACCTCTCAGAATGCAGACTCAGGGGCATAAAAAAAAAAAAAAATAGAAAAGACTTCTCACAAATCCTTTTGATAATCGAAAAATGGGGTCGGTACACGCCGAGTCAATAGCCCAGGCAGAAGTGCGGAAACGGCGGGCGAGCTCGAGGTCGGAGAAGGAAATAACGGCAAAACTGGTCAAAAAAAAAAAAAAAAAACCCAAAAAAAAAACAAACACCAAGAAGCCCAGAATGAGGAAGCGCTGGAAGCGCCGGGACGTTGCCGCGGCGATGAAGAGCATCTGCAAACACTGATATCAAATAACACAAAAGCCCGTGAACAGAGGCAACTCTGGAGTCTCTCGGGGCCCCGGGCACAAATTCACAGGGCCCCCCCCCCGAACTGCGTTCATCATCCTTATATAACAAATGATCTGATACGAACTGATTGCAGAGAAAACTGATAATACACTTGCAATTTAATTATTTGCGTTAATTTAGTAACTCTGTCTTTCATTTTCTCTTTCTTGTCTTTTTAATATACTCAGTTTTATTATTTTTCAATCAAGTATTCGTGCTTGTTTCGTATTATGAGTTTTATGGTGATGGACCCCAGGAAGAGTCGCCGGTTGTCCAGGCGTCAGCTGACGGCGCTTCCACAAACAAATACACACGCAAACAAATACTGTGAGCTTATAACAATAACGTGTTAACAATCCCATCTTAAAAGGCTTCTGCAGTTATCGCATTAATATTCCTCCCTGCAACTTACGAATGTTCTCCGGCGTGGCTTTCACCATTCCTCTACTTACTTTTGCTTCATTATTTACAGTTTTCATTTCATTACACAGGGGCGATATGATGTTTCCAATACAGAAGATTAAACTATGCGCTGAAGCCTGCATTATGACCCTTTAGGATCGCATTTAGAGCGTAATACAGCACATAAATAAACAGACATAGTTTTAAGTAGCGTAAAGCCTCCGACACATATGGAAAATAGAGTAAAATATGCACACCACTCGCACACAGCACCCCATAACTTCCATCCAGCAGTTTAGCAGTAAATTATCCAAATTTCTTGCCTGTGATTTCTATAATTTAGCATTCTCAGCTTGACAGTTAAACCCGGCTGGACACAGCTTTAATCTGATGGCTCAAGAAAGAGCGTCGGCCAAGTTTTTCAGGTTCCAGCTGCCGGCTGGGGAAACAGGCGGATCTTGGGCTCCTAAAGCATCTGCACTCAGTGAGGAGAGCTCACGGCACAGCCTATCTTTGCAGACCAGGGGCAGCGCTGGCTAACATGTCTCTGGGGTCATCAGGTGGGAACCTCCCTCTATCGGCGTTTGGTCTCGTCGGTCCCACGACACCCTCGAGAGGCTGGACGGCGACCTCTGGCGTCCCAGAGTCACGCCCCCAATGCCAGGTATCACTGCTCCTCACCGCCGCGCACCGAACTCCTAGAAACATGCTACTACTGCTAGCGTAGCCACCACAGCATGTCACCTTCAACAAACCCAGGCTCCGTTCCACCACCCTCCAGGTCCTGACAGTGCCGGTACGAGTACTACGCGGCCCCCCACCAGTATGGCAGTGTAACGGGAGAGAGGGGGGAAACCCAGTAACTCGCAAGCAAACAATCCAACTCACCTCAAGATGGCCGCATGGTTAGAGAGACTCCAGCATGCCACACCCACCTCTTAGGGGGGGGGGCGTGGACAAGGGGGCGGGGAAAGCAGAGTGGAGGGAGGAGTCTGTCTAGATCCCCACCCACCCCCGAACCCTGCCGGACTAGGCGTGAACCCTGACCCCCCCTTACTCCCAAGCCTTATCTAACCCCCCAACCAACCCACTGACTGGATCCAGCTGCCTCATCTGACATCTCCTTCATGTCTTCCTCACACTCTGGCCCCTCCCACCCAACTCTCTCAGCAGTGAGATAGCTGATACAGCTACGAACCCCCTGCACCCCACTTCCACCGGACCAGTCCTCACTTTCCATCCTCTCTGCTCAGCTTCTGCACCTAAATCTGCATATCTTAGTTTTTCCCTTTCATAGTCTTCCTCCACTGAGCTTTCCCATGTCAGGCCTGAGGTTGGTACAGACTATTTCCAGGCGGACAACTGCTTTCCACCGAAATGTAGGGCAGCAACTAACGACTCTTTTGGTGGTCGGCTAATCTATCGATTATTTTTTCGATTAGTCAACTAATGACGATTATTCCCGTCACACCCTGGATCTGTCCCCGGTGGATGCATCTCAAATCCAGGACTTGAGTGCATGTTCTAGTTGGCCTGCTTTAGTCCGTACACCTGTGAATGTCACCCTTTACATGACTTGATATAGCTAATTAAAACGATTGCTCAAGAAAGATCTTTCCTTGGGTAACTTGCTTGTATTTTGCAACCAAAAAAATTTTTTTTAAAGGGATTCAAAATACAAATGAAAGTGCAATTTTAAGCTTCTCTCAGGCTCCACCGTCTCCTGAATAACTGAGGAATATATCTTGCTTCTGCTCGTCCATGCTCTCAACATCTGAGGTACATGCAAAGTTCAAATGAGGTTTCCAAACACAACATCCAGTCCAAAATAACCCCGCTCCAGGAAAAAAGAAAAAAAAAAAACACTCTTTAAAGTGCATTGCCTGAATTTGAGCACAATATAATCTTTACTTATGTAACATGCTTGATCAAATGTATTTCACTAACACAAATCGTAAAGAGAACGAAATGAACGGCAAATTAAAGTGCAAGTTTAAAGAGAAACAACATTTTACAAATAATGTTTAAAATTAACTTAAAATAGCATGACCTATTTGATGTGATTTCATTTTTTACCGTTTCCTCCATTTCAATCATTTCCTCATCTTTGCACTGGGAGTGTACTTTCACAGTCATTTTATGTAAATATCTTTGAATCACATTGTTTTCATGATGTGCAATGAATGCGAAGCTGCCTTTCCATCTGGATAAAGTACCGACCTTTGCAGTCTTGCCCAAATTTTTCCACCTTTTTCAGCTGAAAAAAAAGAGGAGGCCCAAAGCCACTGGCACACAGCAGAGACAGCTAGCTAACGCACCAAGTAACATTAGCTCTCACTAGCTAACCTTCTAATTACTCGCTCTTGTGCACAAAAGCACCAGTCTGCGTGCTGACTAGCGTAGCGGCGCTACATACAAAGCTAGCCGTCCCGCGTATCCTGCCATAACAAGCTCAATCTCTGACGGTGACGCGTTCTGCTCGCCGATACGAGGCCATGCTAGCATGTCGAACCTTACCTGTGCTCCGGAGCGGGAGACAGGTGAGCCCGGGCTGAGCGGGAGACAGGTGAGCCCGGGCTGAGCGGGAGACAGGTGAGCCCCGGCTGCTCGTGGTCCACACGCTCCCGCATCGCTGCCGTGGCGCGCCAAGTCTGCTTTACATATTTTGCATTAAACAGATTTATTATTGTGAGCGTCGTCTTGCATTGTGATTGTTCGGCTAGCATTTGCTCCCACACCCCATCCCCCGCCATGATTTGTAACATCTTCTTCTCTGTTGCTAGTTGCGGTGGTGGGAGACGGTGGTGGGAGCGGTGCTGCCCCCTGGGCTTCCTGCAGTGCATTGCAATCACAAATGGCCGCGCTGCGTGAGTGCCCTCTGTTTGTTAAACCGACGCGTCGATGATTGGATCTGACGTCGGCAAATTTTTGATGACGACGCGATCGATTATGTCGACTAATCGTATTTGTACCTGCATTTCCCAGTCACAAGCACCTTCTGAGGTGCTTTGCCTCTTTATTTCATTACCACTTGTATGTTTCTCCCCCTCATGGACAAACTCAATCATTACACTCCTTGTCCTCAACCATCCTGAGTTCACCTGTCTTTGTATGCCTTCAATACCTGCAGCTATGCGGCAAACTAACTTTACAGCCAGACAAAATATGCCTTAACTTTGCCGTGCCTGAACATAGGGGGCATGATGGATCTTCATTCACCCAAAGGTTTAGGGTCTGGGGGGTTGGCAGCACATCGTATGTGGCCCCTATCAAGACTCTGATGCTGCTCTCTTCCGATACTCCACAGCTCCCTTCGGCTAAGCTTCCTTTCATTCTTGGATTGCATTTCCTCCCCTCGGTTGGATTTGGAAGTCTCCACGCTGTTGGCGGAGGAGCAGAGGTGGAAGAAGGAGCCCGAAGGACCAACAGGGCTGTCCTGGGCAGAAGATGGAGATGGGGACCAGAGGGGTCACGTGATCAAAGATCTAAAAAGGAAGAATCACTGAGACACAGACTATTTAAAAGACTGCAACCAGAGGCTGATTGGCTCATAGGTGGCAGAAATGTAACTGGACAGAAATGACGATGGTTCAAAATAAGGAAACATGCTCACACTTACGTGGGCTTGTAGAGTCAAACAATGGGAGATGAAGAAGGTGAATTATGTCAGCGGCTGGTTAACAGCAGGTAAGAAGTGAGGCTGGGTTTGGGGACCCTGAGGACCAGGATCGGAAAACACTGGTATAGCCAAAAGGAGGAAAGAAAAAAGTAAAAGAGTAAAAGAAGCTGATTGCATCTTGTTTCTCAGGAGAAGGATGCTTGCTCAGGACAGGGAAGAAAGTATAAGGTTGCTCAGCAGCAGAGGCTTGATTGGACAGGACACTGGAAGAAAGTATGAGCTTCTTCAGTGGCAGTAGCTTAATAGAAAAAAGCTCTGGAGGAGAGTATAAGCTTGTACATAGGTGGCGGCATGATAGGACAGGGCTTCGGAGGAAAGTGCAAGCTAGCTTAGTGGCAAAGGCTTGATAGAATAAGGGCTTGGAGGAAAGTTAGCACTTGCTCAGCGGCAAAGGCTTGATTGGACAGGGCCATGGGATAAAGTGTGCGCTTCTTCAGGGGCAGCGGCTTAACAGAATAAGGCCTTGGAAGGAAGTATTAGCTTGTTTAGCGGCAGGGCCTCGACAGCGCAGGGCTTTGAAAGAAAGTTTAGGTTTGCTGTGCAGCAGGGGCTTCATGTGTCAGGGCTTTGGAAGAGAGAATAAGCTTGCTGAGCGGCAGCGGCGGCGGCAGCAGGGCACCGGCGGGGAGAGGAGGCATGCGAGGCAGCAAAGGTCACGTCGTGGCAGGGTGCGAGGAAACCCGCGTCGTGGAGGCTTTGCTAACAGAAAGAGTAGCCCTTAAGCTAATCCTTGCTGAAAAGACATAGGCTAAGAGGGAGTTGGTGTAAGCAAGATTAAAGCAGTGCAGGTTCTTAATGAAATCTGAATAAACAGCCACCATCAGCTACACGCAGACTTTTTTAAGGCCTCAGTATCTCTGAGCAGGACGTCGGGGAGATCCATCAGGGTTGGTTGTCGGAGGGAAAAGCAGCCGATGACCAGCAGCCCAACTCCTCAGGCAGGGAACTTTAAGACACTTTGCACGTCCGTCTGGGGAAGCATTTTTCTTCTTTTCTTCTCCTTTTTTTTTTTTTTTTTTTTTGCTAAACTTATAACTCTCTCGCTTCCCAGACACATACCGGGGAGCCTGTGTGCAGCTGCGTTTGCCGAAGCCAGAGTCAGATGGTTAGAAGTGAAAACGCTGAGCTTTCACAGCCGGGGAGAGAGAGAGAGAGACCTCGGCGAAGGGGGGCTTACAAGAACCGGAGAGAGAGCAAGAGAGAGAGAGAGAAAGAGAGAAGGAGAGAGAGAGAGGGAGGCTCGTGTGAAGATTAGCTGAAATCCCACAAAACAAATGAATACACTTAAACAGGTGTAGTGTTGCATCTCTAAAAGGACACGGAGAAAAGTGCGACGAGACAAAACAAAGCTGCCAGCTGCACGGCGGCAGCAGGCCGACTGGTATCAGCGGAAATGTGAGGAAAACAAAACAGAGAAGCTTAGCGGGGAAATTAAGCCTGAATGACACAACCACCAGCCGCTATACGCAGATTTAGTACGTATAATCCTGGTGAATAAAAGCGGAGCGGTTCAGGTGCGCCGATCGCCGTCACCGGTGCCGTTAGCATTTTTAACGATGTTGTGGCGAGTTTTGCCTGCTGACACCTTCTCTCACCACCGTGACTTGATGACGCACTAAATTTGATAACTTTTGGGGGAAAGTTGCGCCATTTCCCGTAGCGGAAACAGGGTTTGGCCTGCGAGTGAGTGACTGAAATAGTATCTGGAACAGCCTGAAGCTTGTTCTCTTCCTGTTTATCCGACCGCACTTTGAATGTCATTTTTGGTCAATACAGATCATCGAAGGAAGCTATCTTTTGGTGTTCCCCAGGGTTGTGTTTTTGGCCCTTTGTTATTTTCTTTGTACTTGTTGCCTTTGGGTTATTTTCTAAGAACGTTTAATGGTGTTTCTTATCACTTTTACGCGCACAACATTCAGTTGAATGTCTCTTTTAAGCCCCAAAACTTCTCTAAGTAGCTGTTCTGCTTGACTTTGTGAAGAGTATAAAAACTTGGATGGCAGATAATTTTCTATAGCCGAACACCGAAAAATCCGAGGTGCTTATCTCAGCGCCACAACTCGTCATTCCTGATGTTGTTAAAGGTCTTTTTTTTTTTAATCATCTGCCATTAAACCTGGCCTGCAGAACTTTGGAGTCTCTATGGGCCGATCACCGTGTCTGGATCAGCGCGTCGGCCGTCTGGTTCGCTCCTCGTTTCACCGCCTGAGAAGTGTAGCAAAACTCAGACCTGTTGTCTCCGGAGCTGAGCTGGAAACGACTGCGCGCGCCTTCATTTAATTCATCAAGACTTGACCCGTGTAATTCTTTATTTGCCTGCGATGGCAGCGCGCGTCTGAACCGCCTGCAAGTGGTCCCAAACGCTGCTGCTGCTGTTAGACTTCTGACCAGGTCACAGAGGGTCTCGCGTGAAACCTGATCCCCAAAGCATTACGCTGGGTTCCAATTCATTTCAGAATTTCACAGACCTTGTGATTGTTTTTGGAGCCTCACGTTCTCAAGCCCGTGTTTATAGTAAAGAGCTGCTGAGGCCTCATGTCTCGAGCAGGACCCCCAGGTCAGGCTTGTTGTTCCCCGGATCCTGAGGACTGCGCCTCAGAGGTTGTTGTTCCCAGACCTTGGAACTGTCTTCCACTGGACCCTGTGGTCATTTTCAAAAAGCAGTTGAAGACCCTTTTTGTTTTTTTACTACCCTTATTTTTCTCTAATTTGTTTGTCTCCTTTGTCATTATAATTCTCTGTTTTTATGGGTTGTTTTTTTTTTATGCGCCTATTCTGTTTTTAGTTGTTGTAAAGCACTTTGTAAACTTTTACTCACTTACTTCACTCATAACCCTCTCAGCACTGAATGCACCCAATAAGAGGCCGAGGGCGGCCGCCCACCACTCGCCCCAAAAGCAGATGACAGCCATGAATAAAGCTCCTCCCTGTGAGAGCAAGATATTCCGTTGCATAACTTTCCCCTCCGAGTGATCGTTTACTCCCGAATAGCTGAAATCACTTCACAGCTACGGAGCATCATGATTTTTCTTCTTTATCCCCCCCCCTTCTCTCCCAAACACCATCAGAGTCTCTTTGTCAGAATTTTGCAGAGCTGCAGATTGGAAGCGACTCGTTTTGTTGTTTACAACAGAGGCAGAGAAAACTTGTAAATGAGAGCGGTTGTGTCAAGAGTGGAGCTGTTAAACTCCAGCGTGAGAGCGCAGGGAAGCGCGGGGACGCGTGTGAGGCGCGCGGGGTTGATGCTCGGCGTAAAAAGAAAACACCGAAAAAACATCCAGGACACAGGAAGCGTCGCCTCACGCCGTTGGCAGCTGCCGGCGTCATTTCTCGATGACGTTGCAGCTTATATATTCAATAACTATGAGGGCAGGTCTTTGGTGAGATGAGCCAACGCGAACATCACAGATGAGTCGTTTCCTTCAAGACAAAAGACCAAACGAGCATTTTCCTGGTCCGTGAGGGGCCCCCATTTCACCCCACATGCTCTAGACATGGGCGCACTTTTTAGAAGTGAGGGTATTAAAAAAAGGTAAATAACCTGTGGACCGAATATTAGATTTTATTCAACTGTCGGAGGGGTCCATGAATGCAACGCGACCCAAATGCGTGGCGAGCGGCGTGCCTGTACCTTGAAGGCCGGGCAGGAACGTCAGACCATCCCTGGAGGTGAGATGACCAGGTTTAAGCGAGCTCCGCTCAAAGACACGACGCGCTGAGACAGAGCAGCTGCGACCCTCTGAACCGCCCCTCCAATCACTGCGAGAGCGACGCTGTGGCGCAACCAGGAAACAGGAAGTTGGCAGGATATTCATATCTCCCGGGCGCCGGGTGGCGTGTGTGTGTATGAGAAACCCCAGATGGATGAAAAAAG
>CAAKHG010019774.1:11555-22174 GCA_901007715.1 Dactylopterus volitans
TCAGTATGTCACTTCTTGTGCTTTTGGCAAAACACAAGGACCTATCATTTTGGAACAAAATGTTGTATACTTGTTCTTAAATTTGTGGTCATATTTTGTATTGCGTTGAGGTCTTCTGCAAATATTTTCCACTAATTAAACCCGACAGCCCCCCTCACCCGCCCAAAAAAACGTAACTTCAATCGAGCCTAACACTTGTACAACTGAAGCAACTCCAGTCAACTGCTTATTGTTGAGGAGGATGAACATGTCAATATGCTTCAAGGTTAGACGTCTTCACCGCCTGGTTACCCTCATCCAGCAGCTGAAAACAGCTGCTCGAAATGACCCAAGGTCATGTTTGCTTTCAGTTTCTATGAAAGCCGCGAGTGTTCAGTTTTTTTTCTGTCCCCTAAAAAAATAGTCGCACCCTCTGTGGCCGCTGCCATGTAGTGAAATTCTTTGCATTGCTTAAGACCCACATCACTCACCACAACCTAATCAACGTGGCTGAAAAAAATTCTTAACGATCAATTATCGACCATCGTTTAATAACGCCCATGCCAAGTGGAAGTCTTTCAGCCATTATGGGCTATGTCACACCGTTGTTATTTCTGATCTCATGCTACATCATATGTTTTACGTGCGGCAAAAGTCTAGTAATTTTCACCAAATGTCACTCGGATAATTGTGAGACGCCTCATCACAATCAATCCAGGAATACAAAAGATTTAAGTGCCACTGAGCCCATCACCAAACCCCTGGGAAATAATACGTACATTAAAAAAATGAGAAATTGGCGCCAAAAGTCAACATTAAAAGTGACACTACAACAAAATTTAAAGGACTGTGCAATTCCACAAATCACACTGGATGTGCATGTGTGACCATTTCGTACTGTTTGGTCAGTCAAATACACAAAATAAAAAAATATATAAACATCAACAAAGCAATCGATTTAATACAAAGTTTGGAGGTCCTATTCTCAGTGAGATAGTCGTAGAAGTGTGTGTGTGCTTGCTTGTGTGTGTGTGTGCGCGCGCATGCGCATAATGGGTATTTCAATATGAGCTCTAACATCTGTGTCCACTGTGTTTTCGGTAGCTGCTGTCCAATGCAGTGGTGTTTCTGTGTGGCAGTGTGGTGGGGGCCTTCCATAAGGTCCTCATGGAGAAAACCTTAAGGCAGACCTTTCAAGACACCCTGAGGTGCCTGCGAATGCGCATGAAGCTGGAGATCGAGAAGAGACAGCAGGTTAGTGTCACACACAGGCTTTCCCCAAAATGGTTCATTGTGAGTTTCACCAAAGTCATGACTACAGTTTGTTACCAAAGCCTTTCCAAACTTGGCTAGCGTCAAGTGGCACTGGATAAATATGGAATTCTGGTGTACTTTGCAACATTGAGTCTAATTATCCTTAAAAAAAAGAGAACACATTCATGTTGTATTACATTTGAAATTTTCGAATGAATTAACATACTCCCTCAATCCAAAAAATTCTCATTAATAAAGTTACAAATCATTAAGAAACAAAAGTTGCATGTACTATAAACATAAAGCAACAACATATACAGGGAAACAAACAGAAAAGAGTAATAATGGACAGAGCTTGTTGGTAATTGTTAATGCAATACGATGATTTTTTTATAATTTGATTTTTAAGCTTAGCCTTTGGCTTGCCTTATGTTGACTTTATGGATATTTTCTCTGCATCTAACAAATCCTTCTCAAATTTGATTTTTCTGTGATGCTTTTAAATTGGATGCATTTAAAAGCTCACTTGACTTCGTAAGCCCTTTTTGAAATGTTTGCTGTCCTTTTGCCACTTATTTGTCGCATTGTATGGGACATAAAACATGCTGACAGGGAAGTAGGTGTGTTGCCGAGGAGGACGGACAGAAATGATGTAATATTGATATTGAAAACTGCTGCTGCATTGAACCAGTGTGTACAAAGTGTACGAGGACAACGGAGACAATAATCGCGTGGTGGGGGGAATCTCTAAAACTGCTCCAAATGGGGAATCAATGAGAAATGGGCTTTCGGTTCCAACATTAATGTCAGCAGGAGGAGCCCAGTGGGACCAGACTAAAAATGTTCTTCCCATAGCTGGATGAACATCAAAATCCTTTGCAAATCTGTGTGATAAATTTGATAGAACTCACGCACGTGTACACAAGCCAATATGAGTAGAATGGCAAATGTTTCATTGCCAAATGTCCAGATTTTCTTCTGATTACATAAAGGGGTAGATTAACACTTCAGTATTGAAATGAGGATTTTCTTTTTTTTTTAATTTAATGTGTGGAGAAAATATGGCAATTGAAAATGTGGTCAACGTTACAAGTGGCGCACACAAATGCAGCAATGCAGTAATTCCACCATGACCAAAAAATAGCACATTATATATAATATTGTATTATATCTTTCTTGTTATGTCATGAGTTATCTGTATCTTTTAATAACAAAATACCAGTTAATTGAATTAAAAAGTAATATAGTACCTCGAACAGTCATACCACACGTCCCTCGCCACCCCTCCGCCCGCCAGAACGAGAGAACCCGACAAGCTTTAGTTTCCACTCAAGTAGAGTTTTATGGTTCATCTTAATTAGTCACATCAGTATTGCAATATTAAAAGATATGTGTGATAGTGATCGGTCCAAAAGTGGTGTCAGTGTGTTTATGACTGTCTGCTGTGTGACAGTCTGGTGACCTGTTCGGTAAACTGCCGCTCACCCTCTGTCAGGTGACACGGCTGTGACCCTGCGTGACATACGGCGCACACCAGCAAAACCGGCCACTTTCAGGCCGCCGTGTCATATCTCCTCACTCAGATTGTATCGTTATCGTGTTTTCACATCATATAAATCTCTCACATTACAGCAAAACCACGAGATGGACGCACGAGCATATTTTATCACAGGAAGCTGTACACACACTGATTTGGGTCCACGTTGCATGTTAAAATCTTCCATGTTTGCTCTTTCATGCGTTCATCTGTTTATGTCCACTGTGCACTGCAAAGGACTTTGAGTCAAGCATTACTTAATGCATTTGAATACTTGACCGCTTTTGGCAGGATACAGTCATCACAGTGTACTCAGTTAATCTTACTTGACGCCCCTCTGACGCTGTAAAGGGGGATTAATAGCTTCTTTACAAGTTGCCCACTCAGATTTCCGTTTTAAATTCTATCAGATGAGATTTTAAAGAAAACACTGGTTTTTCACACATCCTCCGTGTTTGCTGTAATTTGGCTACTGCGGCAGCAGGCCGAAATAGCAGTTTATCATGTACTGTGTTGGGTTGGTTTTCCAGTTTACGGGTCAGTTTATGGGCAGAGCTTGCACTCTTTGTAGCATGGTGTTTACAGTCATTCCAAACATACGCAGGGGCAGCGTAAATCTGTCGGCATAGTGAGACAAGAGATGTAGCTTTTTGTTTTTGTTTTTCTAAAGGCAGGGATGCCGATGCCATTTTACAGTGTTACCACTCATCACTGTATACAGAGTGCAACAGTCACAAAACTGTGTCAGCTAAATTGCAGTTGTGTAACTAAGTGTGTGTGTGTGCGTGTGTTTTACGTGTGGTTGCAGGAGAATCTGCTGCAGTCTGTGCTGCCGGTCTACATCTCCATGAAAATGAAGCTGGCAATCATGGAACGGCTGCAAGACTGCAAAGATAAGGAAGAGCAACAGCGGCTGGTCAAAGACAACAACTTCCACAGTCTTTATGTCAAGAGGCACGAGAATGTCAGGTACAACCTCAACCCCCCATGAAGTTCAGTGAGAATAGTAGATTTCATATTTATTTATCAGTTGTTGTGCCCTGTCCGGGTCAATAATCAAGAGTTCTTGAAGACCTTCAAACAAACTTGTGCTTTGTTCCTGGTTGTGTTGACCATCCTGGCTGAGATTTAAATAGTAAAGCATCCTTTTCATGAATCTGCTCTTCTTATAGGTGGTATGAACACTTCCTTCAGAGAGGTCATTAACAGGGATGCACCGAAATGAACATTTTTTGGCCACAACCGAAAATGAGGCCAAAATGAGACAGAGAACCAAAAACACTGAAAGAAATTGATATGCCAATTTTTAATAGCATTGCATTTATGGCTATGACTGTGTACTTCCCTAGCTAAAATCAGGGCATTGCAATTGCATACATTTATATTCATGCTTCAAAGAACAAATCAGTTAAGAAAATTATGAAAATATTTATTTAGCACTGACATTCCAGCAAAGCACAACATAATATAAAGGGATAAATAAAATGTTTTACTTGGCCCCACTCATTAATAACTTATAGGCCTATATCTGACTGACCTATAATTGGCTGCTGAAAAATTAAATTTGTTCTCTCATAACAAAAAGTGCGTTTAAATCAAGTGCGTTTTTAAAATCTTCCCCATAAGACTACTACAACAGTGCATTCAGGGCACGTGCAACTGCTGAAAGCTGCAACAATATATTCTCTGCAGGCTTCAAACATAAGGGTGTATCAAAACAAAGATTGCCACGGCCCATATGGTAACCACAGGCCTTCAACAACAAACAAATGCACCGAGAACTGCAAATGTGCAAAGTGGAAAACAAATACCTAAACACTGGCATAAGCCCATTCTACTTCTTGAGGAAAAGTGGCAGGTTTTTTTTCGATGGAGAGTGGCTTCTCCGCTTTATCGCCGTGGAGCCTGTTCCTCCTCCTCCTCATTGAGAACATGAGCTGCAGCACTGAACAGTCTCTCGCTGTCAGGTACCTTTGCGTGCCATCTTTGCCCGGTCAGGAAAGCGGCCTTGGGTACCTCTCCGGTGGGTAAGAGGGTCATCACTTCACTTTGAGCTTGTCGTCCGCCTGACATTTGAGAAAGATTATGAGAGGTTGGATTGAAACGGGGCCTGCGCGTGAATAAACGCTTTGCCAGGCAGGAAAACAAAATCCTCCGACAGTCACATTTGCAGGAAGTCGGAAAGGGAGTAGCCTACCTGCTATTTGGGGCACCCTCTTGCAGGATCCGATCGAACATGTCAATGATCCTTACAGCCACTCGCGATGAAGTGCAGGGGATCCACGTAGATCTCCGTGAAACGTGTGCTGACAGACTCTGAGTGCACGTTTAATTTGTTTTGCGCTCGGTGGTCCGTCTCAGCCTCCCTGCTTGGATGCTGCTTTACTGCCGCGATTTTAAAGGAATGACGTCTGCCGCAGAGGCGTCGGAGGAGCTGATCTCTTTAGTTAGCTGCTCAAAGGGGGCGAGTGGAGAGAAAATGTTCTCCAGTAAGACCCTGCGGTGCGAAGTGAACGTCACAGCTGAGTTCCTGATCTGTGCTCTATGCAGTCAAGAGCGCACTTCTACTAAGTGCTGTTCCACCGCGTATTCACATCTTTTTGGAGCCGTTTTATTGGTGTTCCAAACTGCTCCCGCATCGACTGCAAGCGGGAATAGGCCATCTGAGAAGGTTTTAAGTGTCCAACATTTCCTCTGCCTCTAGCTGCGCTGAGACAGCCCTCCCTCGCTGACAGCCGAGTGTAGAGTGTGGGCCACGCATGTTCCTCTCAGCGGGCTGTCTTCTATTGCTTTTGCCACATTTCTTGCCTTGTCACTGGCGCTTTAGATCCGTCGATATGCCGGGTGTCCGACGTTCGAGCCTTTTCAAAAACGTCTCGCCACAGATGGAGTGGGTGCGCCGGGAGGGGACTTTCCTTCTCTGTGCCGCCGGGTTCTTCTCATGTTCAGCGTGACGACGGGGATGTTTTCATTTCAGGTGGAAAATTAAACCCGATGTGGAGTAACTCTTTGCAGATGCACCCCCTCTTGCGATTTCAGCATGACACGATTCACAAATGACTATCCATGGGTCGCTCTCTGATGTATTGAAATGCGCCCACACTGCAGACAAGATGGATCTGATCCAGACAGGCGCGCACTGGCCGCGGTTTTTGCTTCTTTTTTTGCCATTTTCAGCCGAAACTTTTCGGTGGCTGAAATTTCAGTGCATCTCTGTTCATTAAGCACAATTAACATGGCCGGGTTTTTAATAGTCGTTTACCATACATGTACATTTAAAGAAAGATTTGATTGTGTACGTGTCTACTGCTGTCTTTCTATCATCTATAATCAGAAAAGAGTGTTTTAAGATTTGAAGCTAATTGTTCTGTATTTTGCCCTCTATTTTACTTTGTTTATATTTCCAGTCTTTCTCAGAGAAATTTTGTTTTCTCTCTGTACGTCTCTTTCCTTTTAAAAATTATAATGAGACGTGAAACAAAATATCACGATTTTCCTGACCACCCTGGGCGATGCGAGTTGTTCGTGTGTATGCTTGTTTTGAGACGCGTGACTGAGTTACCGCTCTTTGATTTATGAGAATGCCACTCATTCATCAATTGGTCAATCTGGGTCAGCTTAAAATGAACTCGCGGACAGCTGCCTCATCTCAATAACAAAGTGGTGTTATTGAGATGATTCCTTAAAAAAAACCGAATCTGGCAGAAAACTTCTTTTTGCTATTTGTGGCAAAAAAAAAAAAAAATTTAATTTTCTAAAATAATCAAAGCATATTTATTTCGAAGAGCCGCTTTCATCAGCCGATCTTGGCTAAATCGAGAGGTGATTGCGATGGCATCAGTCGGGTTTGCTGCTGTGTCCACTCCAACCCGCAGTAAGAATGTGTTGAATGATGGGCTTCATCCCGGCTCCATCCCTGTAATTACCCCAGTCAGACCAGTCATTGTGGCCATGCCGTCCGTGTTGTCTCTGTCACGCAGCACCTGGCCATTTTCATTCAGGTCAGACAGCAGAACGAGTTAAGTCGGGTGCGATATCTGCGGGCCTCTGCTGGTCAGCTGCCAGTCATCTGCCAGCATAGGGAGGCGGATGTCAGATGCCAAACACGCAGTTTATTTCTCTTGGACGAAGATGAGATATCGGCATTTTTCAATATGACATGCTGACCAGCACCTTTAAGGATGTCTGAACTGTGATTCAGCATTGAACAGGCCAGGCCATCGGGTTTACTTGGGGTCAATGGTGAATGTTTTTTTTTTCTTTTTTCTTTTTCTGTTTTAATCTGAAAAGGGTTATGCCAATCTAGGGCAAAGTGCACGGCAGCTTTTGCAAGCTTTGGGAGCCCCAGTATCCCCTAATACACAAAACAACTTTAACAGTTCCTGGTAAAGATGATCCTTATCAGATGTTAAAAATCATGTGATCATCAAAAACAGGAAGCCCCGACATGAGAGGACATTCTCTTTCTTTTAGTAATCTGCAAATGCACATTACAAAATATAGCTGATAAAATGTTGTATGGACATAGTTTGTTTGTCATAATGTGTTGAACTTTATTGAAACATTTCTTCCTTCCAGTATTCTTTATGCTGACATTGTTGGCTTCACCCGATTGGCCAGTGACTGTTCTCCCAAGGAGCTCGTTATCATGCTGAATGAATTGTTTGGCAAGTTTGACCAAATTGCTAAGGTGAGTCATCATTTAGCGTTTTGCGTTATTCCAGATTATACATACCTCTAAGCTTAATCTGCTGTTAAAATTTTGTAATGACCTGATGATCCGAGCACATTTGGCTGTGAGTGAGCATTGGCATCTAAATCTCATACTAGATAGGAAATCATGCTTATTTATTAACTTGTGACCATGGCACCTAACCCTCAACTGCTCATCCACATTTACCTGCTTTAATTTGAGTCGGTTCATTGAATTAAACAAAAAAAGGGGTTTGTCCTCCCATCTCTTTCTTTTTTTAGGAGAATGAGTGTATGAGAATCAAGATCCTTGGCGATTGCTATTACTGTGTGTCAGGTCTGCCAGTGTCTCTGCCAAAGCATGCCAAGAACTGCGTGAAGATGGGCCTGGACATGTGTGAAGCCATCAAGTGAGTTTTGCACCAACCAAACAACTGAACCCTCCAATGTAAACGGGCGAATTGTATGTCAACAATGGATTGCTTTTTAACAATTTATGACAAGAGGAGTCAATTCAACTGTTGTGGAACATGTTGGAATGGAAAATTCCGTCTCATTTATTTACATGTGTATGGAGGTAGCGCTGTAGCAGCCATATTGACAGCACAGCAACTGGGCCTTACTTCCTAAGCAGTAGGACAAGAGAGGACAGTTTTTTTTTTGTAATTTCGTCCTCTGCGGAGAAACAGTTGTTGCTCCTTAAAGTTTTCCAGCCGGCAAACAACCTCCGCCGGCAAATAGCTCAAGTATTACTGTGAAACTCCTCCAGGCAGGTACGGGAGGCCACCGGCGTGGACATCAGCATGAGAGTCGGCGTTCACTCGGGCAACGCGCTGTGCGGCGTGATAGGCCTCCGCAAGTGGCAGTTTGACGTTTGGTCACATGACGTCACTCTGGCCAATCACATGGAGTCGGGGGGCCTTCCAGGGTAAGTGGTAAGACTTAACTGTATGCATCATGGCTTGTATAAACATTTTTTTGTACCATTATTGTTACGTTGCTTCACACCAGCTGAGGTCTGACTCGACTTAATTATCGCTATGAAACATCACAACTACACACATCTCCTCTGACTACGTGCTCGACGCCACGCAGTTATTCCATAATTACACTCTGGTCTGGGTGATTCTGTCCTGATCGACTGGCAATAGTGCATCAAAAAATATGAAATGTGAACGTAGTTTGGCTCAAGCTTAATCGCTGTAAATTTATCTGTGGGACTGACTTAATAAACTTGGCTAATGACAAAAGGAAGACCACTATTGGAGTATTTAACATTTCTTTCTTTCCATTTTAAGTTCCTCTTCATGTCCAGTTGATCACAGTAGCTGTGCATCCTACTGTGCAGTGAAATTTGACTGCATACAATCAATTACATGAAAACCATGTCCGTTACCAATAGTATTCTGAAGAAATGTATTAATATATAAACACGCTACAACACAGGATTTCAACACATGACTGAAAGAAAAAATGGTCATTGCGATGGATGATTTTCTTCAGCCTTAAGCTCTAATCACTATAGTTTTAAACGTTCTATAATGTAACTAAATTGAGTCATTCCAAGTAGTATTTCAAATTAAAGTTTTACACTTCCCGTACCAAGTATTTTTTTAATTTCTCCTACTCTTTCCCTCACTTGGTCAGACGGGTCCACATCACAGAGGCTACTCTGAAGCATCTCAACAAGGCTTACGAAGTGGAGGAGGGCAATGGCCACCTTAGGGACCCCTACCTGAAGGAGCTCAATGTCCAAACCTACCTAGTCATTGACCCACGAGTGAGTCCTCCACCCTTTTATTTTACATTTACTTTACATTTACGGTACATCATTACAGATACGATGGTGAAGCAACTTATCAGAATGTAACTTTTGATAAAGTGTATCATTCTCACGTCAGTATGCGTTCAACCCAGACAGACTTGTGTCGTTTTGTTTTAAAAGGCAGTAATTTACTCATTTTAATAGCCATGATTTAGTTTTCAAAGAAAAGGCTTTGCTGTGCTGTAAATGTGACGCGAAATGTGCGTGTGTATGTCTTCAGTCTAAGGACCCGTCACTGAACAGCCGCAGTGCTCCGAAACCTCGAGTGAATGACGGTCTGAAGATGCGTGCATCTGTGCGTATGACTCGCTACCTGGAGTCCTGGGGGGCCGTCAAGCCATTTGCCCACCTCCAGAGCCGCGAGGGCTTCACCTCAGACACCGCCGTCAATGGCAAGTCGCACTGCAGGGTGAGCGGATCATGCAATTATTGTTTATTTGGGTCATTATTAGCCGTTATCAGGGTGACATACTGTATGATGTGCAAATACAAAGCATGGTCTCCCTGTTGGTGAATGTTGAGGACAAATTTCATTATAATCTAATCAAGGAAAAACAAAAGAGGTGTGTAAATTATTGATCTATTATAGAGGGGACACTTTTACAAGGTGGTCTTAAAATGTTATTGTTCTGTGACAGTTACTTAATACGCATAAAATCGCTTTTTAGGGGGAAGTTTTTTCACAGCTTAAATCTTTTTGACAAGTTGCATTAACAGACGCACTTTAGAAAAATAACTATCCTACGAGACGCGATTAAAGAGACTGATAAATTGAGGTGACCTGGGTGCTGTGTTCGTGCCTGAACGTGCGCCCTGACTTTTCCAGGACATCCCCCTGCGAACGGCCCCGGGCTCCAAGATCAGTGAGAGGTAAGAACAAGTCTCAGCTGGTGGTCATCAAGTCAGGTCGCCATTGTTAACGTGAACCATGTCACGAATGAAGATGGCGCGCTGGCGCGCGCGCGCACTCGGTCCGGTTTTTTTTGGTCTGAGTAACAAGCCCATTGCCCACTTGTGTCATGATGGTCACGGCTGAAACGAGGAAGAGTGCTTCTTGTCACGTTTCCTCGCCAAGAGCCTTCACGGCGTCGCACGCGATCGGGAGGTTGATAGTGTTGTGAAAAACGGCATATCAAAATAATGAGGATATCGTTTTTTTTCCGACTGTTGTGTTTTTGGCAGCTTTACGCTTAGATATTATCATCATGCTCTTCATGAGAGCTTAGAGATGTTGATGGGGTGATGTCACCGGAGTGTAGCTTTATGTTTGTAAGCAGAGCCTGAGGGCCTAGAGAACATGCATGACTCAGGTCTTTGTGCAATTCTGCTTTT
>CAAKHG010019783.1:0-20736 GCA_901007715.1 Dactylopterus volitans
GCACACACACACACACACACACACACACACACACACACACACACACACACACACACACACACACACGCGTAACTGTAAAACTTTGTTCTCCCTGTCAAAGGACTGTGTCCCAAAATTACCCACAATGCAACTCGACTGCACACATTCAGGTGTTCCGCTAGCGGCGGCTAACTTGGCCTGGAGTCGCGTCAAGAATATGAAAACACAGCACAGACGTACATCATGACATCACGTTTTTGGCGCCCACCATCTTGTGAGATGGAGCCGGCTGGCATCGACTCCAGCAGCAAACACCTCCTCTTGACCTCTTGCTGTTTCTGCCCAAAGAAAGAAAGTTGCTGCCGGGAAGAACAACATGACGTGTTCAGGAACCTCGAAGAAGTACCACCTGTGCAACACCAGAGTGAGTGCCGCCCCGCTTGCTGTCGCCTGAAAGCAGAGTCGCTGCGGTTGCCGCCGCATGTCGCTCTCCAGAGGGGAGCCGGGATCTTTATCGGAGTGTGGTGTCTCCGCTCCGCAGGAATGTCCTGCCAGTGGGCGGAGCTTCAGAGAGGAGCAGTGCTGGTCCTTCAACTCGCAGTTGTACAACGGGAGGAGCTACCAGTGGAAGCCTCTGTATCCTGGTACAAAAAAAAAAAAAAAGCCGTCGCAGCGCTCGACTACTTTCGCGCGCTTGTCAGCAACATTTCATTAACCGCTCTCGTGAGTGGCTTCTTGCACGACGGCTCCACCTGGGTGATGCTACCGAGCTAACGGGGGGGTGGGGGGGCTGATGGCGGCGTGGTGCTGCGACGAGCCTTTAAAGACGAAGCACGTTTGGTAACTGGTGATGCTGCCGATATACAGGCTGCTGACCGGTCACTGCTGGTTTAGGGAGATAAACAGACCTGCGTCTTCTGACCGTCGCTGATACCTTATTCCAGAATAAGTTATCCTATTCTCGCCTTCATTTCTAGCTTTACTGAAAAGTGGTTTTAACCCTTATATGTGCGAGGGATTGGCCCCCACAGGCTTCCATAAGTGGGGCAAAAATGGCCCGAAATTGGATGAATGCGCTTTTCGTGCAATTTTTGTCATTTTTGATGGGAATAACAATCTACGTCACGTCTTGTATCGCGCACGCAAGAATGATGTCATGTGTGAGTTGTTTTTGATTTTCCACTTTTTACACATTTGGAACCTGTTCAAACATTTTGAAGAATAATCTTTGAAAACAAAGAAAACTGATTGCTAAGAACACAGGAACAGCAACATGTTAACATTACACTGTGTGTGATGACATCATAAGCCTCAGAAACAAGAGATGAATGTCAATGACTGGACACACGCGCGCACACGCACGCACGCACGCACGCACGCACGCACACGAAGCTTGAGATATTAATACAGACAATGTAATTTCTTAAAATGTATAAAAACCTAAATTTAAAAATATAAATGGCAACATATCTATAACATATTTTTTTCATATATCCAGGAATACCTGGAATATGAAATTTAACGAATGAAACTAGCATTTACCAGGGAATGAAACAGACATCACATTTATACATGAACAACGTTTGATATTTACAAATTGAATCAGTGCCGCGATGAACCTCCGGCCGGCGGCGCGGCGCAGAGGCGATGAGCGACCGACGACCTTCCGACCTGCCCTCGACTTCCGCTCATGACATCGTCCATGACCTCATCGCATCGTTGAAACGACTTCGCCCATGATGCCGCGATGACGGAAGCATCTGCTGGATGAACTCCAGAACATTAACAGCTAAACCGTTTTTTTGTGGGCTTATGGGCTGTTTTTTCCGCCCCTCAGATCAGTTGATCTTGTTTACGTGTTACCATGGCGACGGCGCAGCCAGTGATGTGGCAGGTTGACCAATCAGACTGCTTGGTTGGAGCTACTTGGTGTTTGCGCGATGCCACCTCTCGGTCTTTGTACCATTATCGCTGTTATGGTCATTCTTGTTATATGTTGCTGTGATTATAGGTGGCGACGTCAGTGAGAGCAAAACAAAATGCGCATGCGGAGGCAGTTTGTCCCACTTTCACTCCAATTCAGGCCCTGACCTCTGACCTCTGCACCCCCCAGACGACTACATCCACATCTCCAGCAACCCGTGCGACCTCCACTGCACCACCACGGACGGCCAGCGGCAGCTGATGGTGACGGCCCGCGACGGCACTTCCTGCAAGTACGGCAGCTACCGCGGCGTCTGCGTGGACAGCCGCTGCGAGGCGAGTTCCCCCGCGTTCCGATGTCCCCCGGCCCTGTGCACGCTGCCGTAAAGGCTCTGCGCACGTCGACTGTCAAACGTGCAGTGGACAGGAAGCCGCTGATTTCCGTGAAGCAGTTGCTTTTATTGTTTATTGTTACTCATTGTGTTGGTCTTCTTGCTCTCAGCCGATCGGATGTGACGGCGTCCTCTTCTCCTCCAACACGCTGGACAAATGCGGCGTCTGCCGCGGCGACGGCAGCAGCTGCAGCAGGGTCACGGGGAACTTCCGCCGGCCCGCCGCGACGCTGGGTGAGGTCTTTGCTCACATTCGCGCGTTCAGTCGTCCTCATGGATGTTAAGGATGAGCAGAAGAGGGTATGAGGCTCTCCGTCTTGTGTCGTCAAGGTTACACCTTCATCACTCAAATCCCTGAGGGATCGTGGGACATCCAGATCATTGAGAGGAAGAAGTCTGCCGACGTTCTGGGTGGGTTCCTCCTGTTCTCTGTTCTACGAAGGAATATCTCACTGGGACCTGACGGAACTGACGGTTTTTCCTCTTGTTTCTCAGCCGTGACCGATCAGGTCGGGAACTTCTTCTTCAACGGGGCCTACAAAGTGGACAGTCCCCAGAACTTCCACGCCGCCGGCACCGTCTTCAAGTACCGCCGACCCATGGACGTGTATGAGACCGGTATTGAGTACATTGTGGCCAAAGGACCCATAGACCAGGCCATCAACATTCTGGTACACCTTTCCAGCATGTCGTCACCATTCAGTACTTGTCGTTTTCATGGGAACCGCAGCACGCTGTTTGAATTACAATGTAAAAAACAAACAAACAAAAAAAAAACAAAAAACACCATGAACAAAGTTAAAATGGCCGAAAGCTGATCGATTCACATTCAGAGACATTTCCTCTGAAGGCTGAACAGAGGAGAGGCGACACGAGTGAGACGAGGTCAAACACTGATAACTGCAGCAGCCAACGTCAGGAGCCACAGGGACACCTGGTGGTGGGGCAGCAGACTGCGGCCAGTTCACGCTTCACCTCAAACACACACGCGTGCAAACGTACACACACGCAAGCCGCTGAAGTATGTTGCGTTCAACTGTTCTGGTTTTAGCAGCATTCCGACCCACATGAAGAAGAAAACCTTACAGGAATCAAGTCGGAATGAAACCAGGATGAGGGAATCCTCCATCAGAGTTGTATTTTGTACCTGAATCCTGACCAAAAGAATTCCTGTCTATGAGCGACATCGCACCCATGTGGCTTTCAGCTGTCGCGCAGCACAAGGTCATGTGGCTGTTTGTTTTGATAGATGGTTGCTGACGTTGAACCTGACGAGTAAGAACAGCCCATCGTTGCTCCTCAGGTTCACTCTCTCCTCAGTCAGAAAGATCTCAAAGATCAGATAGATTAAGAAGATTGAAAAGATCTGTGGGATCAGAAGGATCCAGAGAGCCCCCACCCCCCATTATCCCGCCTTCTCTGGTATCACCGTGACAACAAGGGAGTTGTCTTAATGTTTCTGAATGAACTTACAAAGTCTCTGGTTTTTAGTCCACGCAGATCCTGGTTTCGTTTTTGACTTCAGTCTCCTCTAACAATCAGGTGTGGAACCAGAACGGACGCCTGCCGTACATCACCTACGAGTACACCGTCCTCAGGGACTCCCTGCCCCCGGTCCCGCCTCCTCCGGTCTACACTGGCTCCGACGTCTCTGCGGGGGAGGTCTCTGTGGAGGTGAGGGGTCCGCCGGCCCCCAACGGCAGCATTCATGACCAGGCACCCCCAACCGGCCCGCTCGAGGTGGGAGGTGCCGAGGGCCAGAAGGGCGAAGAGACAAACGAGGTGTACGAGGAGACGGCGGCCATTGACTGCGACCAGGATGCAGCAGCCGCCTCCACGTTCACAGGTAGGAACAGCGGACCAACGCCCTCGATCCGCCGGGCGCCGTGTCGAAGTAGGAGGCCCGTAGCAACGCCACGGTTACAGACTTTAGAGTTTGATTCTAATCGCTAGCCAGCAGGCTAGAATGCTTAAACGACCAATCGGCTGATCGACCGGGGAACGTTCCTCGCAGCTTCTCGGGGCTCAAGGCGAGCCCACCAAAAAAACTCAGAGACGTCCAGCCGCCCGGCGTCTTCACATTAGCTCGGCCACTGTCGACGGACCGGTGCAGCGTCTCCCGATCCTGGTCCCCGAACGTCTCGGACACGCCCGATTCAGTCATCATCACAAGAGCCGGATGGTTTGGTGGAAAGGACCCGGGCACGGGTTCGGGTTCAGGTCGATTACTCTCCGCCTGGTGGGTTCCGCAGCCCTTTTGGCCTCTAAAATCCAATCACACCACAGAGGTCACCTGAAAGGCGGCGAATGCAAGAAAGAGGAAAAAAAAACAACCCACAAGGTGCCTTAGACGCCCACTGAGGCGACAAAATAGGTCAGATTGTTTTTTATGAGTGTGTGTGTGTGTGTGTGTGTGAGATGGACCTTTGGAGCTCTGCATTATTCATGGCAAAGACACATGAACAAGATCAGCAGCAGATGAAAAATTCAGTCTCGCTGTGTTTTTCTGCTTTTGGAAATGACTGCATGAGAAACGTTAATGGCCTTCCTGCAGCTCTCCGGACCATTAAAGGGCGGCGAGAGGAGCCGCAGCCGCTTCTCCTGCGTCGTTATCGGCCGGTGCTGAGCAACGGCGCCTCACCGAAGCCTGCCGCCCTTCTCCCAGTGTTTTGAAAATGTTTTCTTTCTTTTTTTTGTGTGTATTTCAAAACGAAAAAGGGGCGCAATCAGGCGTTTGCGTGGTACAAGAAAAAGAACATGTCAGAATATACTTTTTCACAGTCCTGTCCACGTGACAGTGTTCAAATGCACATAAATAATATGCAAAATTAATTAAAAAAAAATAATAATAAGGTAAAAAACAAAAAAACCCGAATACAAACCCCGAATATAACCCACCCGCTCCCTGGATCCAGTCCTCCAATGACCGTCACGTATTACACCTGAAGTCCACGGAGAATAGATAGAAGTGGATACCAAGCGTCAATTGCGGACTCTCTAGCTCTGTGGACTCCAAAATAAACCACGTCCGAGTACGTCAAAACCCATGAGACAGCGAATGTGGAGGTGTCCAGCGTGTTGCAACTAGTTTTTTTTTTTCTTTTTTCCCCCCAGCTGTGAGAGCAGCAAGCAAAGCTCCATTTCCTGTCCCGCGTCAGATCCAGATCTGACAGATCATTCAATATAAGTGCAGCAGGCGAGCGGCACAGCTTAGAAAGGTCAATAGCAACCATTTCCCAAAATACAGCCACGCTGTATCGCACACTCCCAGAACGTGCGAAAAAAAAAACTGCTGATTACTTCGGAAGAACAAAAAGTACATATAGGATCATTTATAACCTTGATCAAATACAGCTTCTTAGGAGTTAAGTATACTCTTATGTGTAAAGTTGTAATGTATTTGCTGGTGATCAGGATTTCTAGATGCTAAGCTCACATGAACCCATACTTTATCCCAGTCAAATGCAGGATTCAGACCTGGAACATCTCCCCTCCACACTGCGTCTAATGCCCGGGGTCTGTAATACCTTTTCCACCAAACTGGTTCCAGTGCTAGTTCGGAGCCAGAGCCTAACTTGGAACCGGTTCTTTGCTTTTCGACCGCCGAAGCACCGGCTCCCGGCTCTCAAAACTAGGGTTAAGAGTGCTGCAACAAGAACCACTAGAGTCTCGGAACAAAGGCACTTGCGCTTCGAGCCGAGTGGAACACTGAAAATGTTTCTTTATGGTAAAGAACAAAAAAAAAACAAAAAAACGTGTGATTCAAAAACGACTCCACATGAATGATGGCGTTGACGATGTGACGGCTGGATGTGGGTAAAAGCCGCGAGAAAGGGCCCACATCCCAAATAACTGACATGATAAGAGGCGGTGGTCCCCCAGACGTGTGTCACCGCCAGTAACCCGGCTTCAAAATCAAAGCTCTGCTGGGGTGGTTCTGCCCTCTCAGCCGCACCAACACAGTCTTAGTCGTGGTAGTCTGACGTCTTTAACAAAGGTGTGTCTCCATCCACCAGGGGGAAACAGCAGCCAAACAGGAAGCACTGCTGACCCCGCGCCCGCCGGTAGGCTCCTGGACGCCGGACCAGACTCGCCAAACCTCATCTGGAGGGTCCTGCTGAACAGCGGAATCAGCCCAGACGAGCTCCTCATCAACATGTCAACCAATCAGCTGCTGTTAGAGGGAGACGGTTTGTTCTCATCTGAGGTGGGGCCGGCGGGGGTGGAGCCAAGCGGCCTGGACCCGGGCAGGCCGTTTGGTCTCAACGAGACGATGGAGTTCACGGTGGGCCGCAAGCGCAACGACAGCGGAGATGGTTCCTACCAGAACAGGACCGTGCAGAGTGGTGGGAGGACCTCGAGCCGCTCCAACAGAACCAGGTAGTCCAACAGGAACCGGTGACCTAGGCGAGCGGTTTGCTTAAAGCTGGTGAGCAGCAGATGGCTTCAGTCAGGGTTTGGAAGAGCAGGTTCTGACCAAGTTTGGGTCGGTAGAGATGTTCATCCTCAAACATCGGGGGCCCACTGCTGGATGACAGGAACATGATGCATGGCTGTGGTTTCAGAACTAACGGGCAGCGAGGGAAGCAGCTCTCCTGGCATAAACGCTCGCACGGCTTATGTCCTGCCGTTTTACGGTTTATCAGACGCTTTTATCCAAGACCAGCAAGAGTCCTGAATACTTCTTCTTGAATACTGAGATCAGCTGATCGGGCAGAGTTTGGTAGGTGGTTCCTCCAGCAGGGGGCAACAGCGGGGGAGAGTCCATACTAGTGGCCTCAGGCCTCGCTGTGGAGGCTGCGCCAGTCTCCTCTCGTCTGCCGAGTGTAGAGGGCGGTAGGGGGGGTGTGGGCCCGAATGAGCCAGTTCAGGTAAGAAGGAGATTTGGCGCGTTGTCAGGGTGTCAGCCAGCGGAGCATCTGACCAGCAAGGGTGAGGCGTGCTGTTCTGGGTTGAAGACCAGGATCGTTCTGGATCATCTGCAGGGGTTTTGAGCGTGGATGCTTGGAGGCCAGTAAAGAGCCGCAGTCGTCAATGTGTCACATTACTGAGGTCACAGGAGTCTTTGGACTTATGCGCCGTTTACGCTCTGCTGCCATGAGATCAGTTCTTTGCCCCCTCTGATGGCTTTGGTGAGTCCTGCACTCTGGGGGAGAGGTACCAGCTGGTCTGGATGTTAGCTGGATGTTAGACGGCAGAGATCGCCAGCGGAAGGTGGTGAGGAGTCATGGTAGCCCGGACCTCGTCAGTAAGTGATGTGTGAGGGACCGCAGGTCACTACGGAAAGAGCATGGGAACCTTCTGGCAGGCTGACAGAGAATTTGATTAAGAAAACGATCTTTACAGATGTAGCGGAGTGACGGTCGGGGTTGGTTGCAGAGGGACCGCGAGTGAAGAATCAAGTCCAGAGTGTTTCAAGCCTTGCGTGCGAGGCGTGGAGACCCAAATGACGATATCAGTGACGGGAAGTCGAGTGCTTCGGCTGGGTCCGTGCGGCTGTTCGTATCATCCATGGCCATTAGCGGGTGTGTCGTGGTCGCCGATGGCTGAGGGTGGCATGTCAAGTTCAGCTACGGAGTCACCCAAACGGCAACCCCGAAGGGCGCTATATGATGGGTGCCGTGATTCTGATTGGCACTCAGACGAGGGGTTTTCGTCACAGAGAGAAAGTTTGGTGTATTTCCAGTAGGGCTGCAAAATTCCGGGAATTTTCAAAGTTGGAAACTTGCCATGGGAATTAACGGGAATTAATGGGAATTTATGGGAATAAAACACAAATTTACAAAATTGAAGGTTGGCCCTCCACAGGGAACTTAAATATAGTTGGGAAAATATATAGTAGCATAATCTTGGCTAAAACAAGCAGATTTAATGCGAGTAGACTCCTCAGTCACGTGCACACAGCACTGCTTACTGCAGGGCTATTGAGGCCACGCCCCCTGCGTGCACTGTGCACGCCTCCATCACATGCACAGATGATTGCTTAAACCCTGGAGGCCACACTTTTGAGCCCAAAGCACAAGACTAGTGAAGCCACACAGTTGAGCCTGCCCAGTATAGGAAGTCAAGGAAGTTTTTTATAACATTATGGGGTAAATATATTTGATCTATAATGGTATTACTGCTTAACTCGCAAAAAGTAAATTAAAAATCTATTCATACAGTAGCTAGCTAGCTGGTAAGTTAGGTGCTAAATGTAAGCTAGTTTTCATTTCATTGACCATTTAAGAGGCTAGCTTATTATAGCTATATACAGTATCTAGCTATAGTATATAAATTTTCCTCCTCTTTGCAACCCTAGCTGCGGGTCTGTTGACGGTGTCCCTAATGATCGCGTTTGGAGTTGACTTGGATTCTTCATAATCCCGCCCGACTCCCGCGACAGAAACAGGAACTGAAGCCGCAGCACAAACTCATATATTTTTCTTCTTCCATCTGCCCCCCCCCCATCCTGTCTCCAGGTGTCAGAACGGGGCGAGGAGCTGAGCGCCAACGTTTGCCGGCTGGACGGAGAAACGGGGAACTGGGAGGTGGAGACGGAGCTGCCGGCGCAGCGGAGCCACCACTGCCTGGCGGTGCTGGGGGGCTTCATCTTCGCCGCCGGCGGCAGCTCGTCCAGGGACAACGGCGGCGACGCCGCCTGCAACCTGCTGTACAGATACGACCCTCGCCACAACCAGTGGACCAGGGTACCCGGCCAAAACGCCAGCCCCCTCCTTAATTTAACACTTTCGCCTTATAAATAATGTTTGTTTTGTTTTGTTTGCCTTTTCATAACCGGCGCAGAAGCAGTGACGCTGTGATGTTCCCCCAGGGCGCGTCCATGAACCAGCGGCGTGTGGATTTCTACCTGGGCGCGGTGGGGCAGTGCCTGATCGCCGTGGGCGGGAGGAACGACACTGGCGCTCTGTCTTCCGTGGAGCTTTACTGCCCCGCCGAGGACTGCTGGTCCTACGTGGCGGGACTGCCCAGGTACCGTAGCAGCGCCGCGGCACGACACGGCCCCGCGGTATTTTACTGTTACTCAGACTCCCGAGTATTGATCAGCCACGACATTCTGACCACTGACAGGTGAAGTGGATAACACTGATTATCTGGTTACCGTGGCGATTTAAAGAATGCATTGGAACTGCAGCCCAGTAAAAACCCTCATCGGTTATCCAGTGAGAGGTTGTCACATTGATTGGCGAGCCAGCATCACTGTATCTCACATTAGCGCCTGATGGAGGTTCAGTGATCGGCCCTAACATTACAAACACCGACAGGTGAAATAACGCTGATTATCTGGTTGCCATGGCACCTGTCAGTGGGATGTATCAGGTAGCAAGTGAACATCTGGTCCTTAAATTTGATGCGTTAGAAGCCGGAAAAATGGGTGAGTGTGAGGATTTGAGCCACTTTGACAAGGACCATACTGTGATGTCTCGATGATCGGGTCAGAACATCTCCAGAACTGCAGCTCTTGTGGGGGGGTTCCTGGTCTGCAGTGGTCAGGACCTATCAAAAGTGGTCCAACAGGGTCATGGAGACCAAGGCTCACTGATGCAGGTGGGGAGTGAAGGCTGGCCCGTGTGGTTCTGATCCAACAGACCAGCTACTGGAGCTCAGACTGCTGAAACAGTTGCTGCTGGTTCTGATAGAAAGGAGTCAGAACACACAGTCATGGTGGTTTGTTGTGTGTGGGACCAGTCAGGGTGCCCATGCTGACCCCTGCCCACTGCTGGAAGCACCAACAATGGACACGGGAGCACCAGAACTGGACCACGGACCAACTGAAGAAGGTGGTCTGGTCTGATGGATCAGGTTCTCTTTTACATCACGTGATTGGCCGTGTGTGTGTGTCGCTTACCTGAGGAACACATGGCACCAGGATGCACTATGGGAAGAAGGCGAGCCGGCGGAGTCAGTGTGATGCTTTGGGCCATGTTCTGCTGGGGAACCTTGGGTTCTGCCGTTCAGCTTTTTCTTTCTTATTGTGCTCCGCAGTTGTCGGTTTTGTCTTCATCTGCTCGCGTCTGTGTTTCTTCAGGTTTACTTATGGCCACGCCGGCACGGTGCACCGCGGCGTCGTCTACATCTCAGGCGGCCACGACTACCAGATCGGGCCGTACCGCCAGGACGTCCTGAGCTACGACCCGTCTCAGGACGGCGGCGTGTGGGTGGAGCGCCAGGCCATGTCGCTGGCCCGGGGCTGGCACTGCATGGCCTCCCTCAACCACCTCATCTACGCCGTCGGCGGCAGCGACGACCACGCGGACACCACCGAGCGCTTCGACATCCTGCAGGTGGAGTCGTACGACCCGCGCGGCGGGCAGTGGACACGGGTGGCGCCGCTGCTGCTGCCCAACAGCGAGGCGGGGCTCGCCGTCTGGGCGGGGAGGATCTACGTGCTCGGCGGCTACAGCTGGGAGAGCATGGCCTTCTCCAGGGCCACCCAGGTGTACGACCCCGGGAAGGGCTCGTGGTGCCGGGGGCCCGACCTGCCCAAGCGCATCGCGGGGGCGTCGGCGTGCGTGTGCAGCGTGAAGCCGTCCGCCGCGCCGCCGCCAGACGGAAAGACGCGGGAACACAAGCTGAGGAGATCGGAACCCACGTAGCAGCAGACGAGCGCCGTGTTAAACGGAGGAACGGTCGCGAGTCGGGAACTTACTTTGCAAAAGAATGTTTCCATCTTCCATCAAGCACAAAAAAAAGATAGAATTGAAGATCGTTTGTTCCCATTTTGCCTTTTTTCCATGAACCTTTTCTCGCCGGACACTTCAGAAATGTGCTTTTTAATACATTTATGGAAAACACGGCTCCTGTGTCAAGCTTGTCTGTGGTCAGTGAAGCAATAGCTACACATTCAGCACAGCGTGTGTGTGTATGAGTGCGTGTGTGTGTGTGATGAAATGTGCTCAGTAATGTAAAAAAAAAAAAAAAAAGAATGATTTTTGTGGGGGAGTTTGCAGGTTTTCATTTTTACTTGGTGCTCAAGCAACAAACTACTCAGTGTAATTTAATTAAAATGCCTAACTTTAAAAATAAAAAAAATAAATTACTTTGGTGTGTTTGACTGCATGAACAGCTGGTCGTGCGTATTTATCTCTTTTTTTCATATTTATCTTCTTACCTGCGGTTGGATGATCGGCTTTGATACACGCGTATCAAAGTTGTTGGTTTGTCATTCAAAATCTGCGGATCAGGATGGAAAAACTACATGAAATGCTTAAAATGCTCGTTTTGGCAGTGAAAGCTGCAGCGGCTGACACGAGATTGTTTCGAAATCTGATTTTTTTACATTCCGCCGTGCTTAAGATCATTAAATGTGACTATTTTCTCATTGCTGACTTTGATATTTAAGCTGACCTGTCTTTGTTAGCCTTTTGTGCATTAATCGAGCAACTGTGCAAGAGAAAGTCATAATTTTCTTGTCAAATTTTGCCGGAGTGTTTCATAAAGAAGATTTTAGCTCCCTGAGCCGGCTGCGTGGGCGAGGATGACCAGATTAACGTCGAGGGCGTTTGTTGATTTTTCCAAACGCGAGTTTACGATCATAACGTCTGGGCGTTTGTTGCCTTGCGTTTGCTCCATTTTATTTTGTCAAGAAAGGGCACGTTGTAGATCATTAATCCATCTTCTTATTATACATCATTGGAACTCAGAGGCCTGCAAAGGTGTCATTGCGATAGTGATGGAACTTCCCTTCGAGGTCTCTGACTTCATGAGAAATCAGCAATATACACTGATCAGCCATAACTTTATGAGCACCTGCCTAATATTGTGTAGGTCCCCCTTCTGCCCAGACCCACTGAGGCCTGGACTCCACCAGACTGAAGGTGCACTGTGGTGTCTGGCACCAAGATTTTAGCAGCAGATATATGAAGTCGTGGAAGTCCCACAGATGCTGGATCGGATTGACATCTGGGGAACCTGGAGGCCGAGTCAACACCTTGAACTGGTTGTTGTGTTCCTCAAACGTTCCTGAAGCATTGTTGCTTTGTGGCAGGGAGCATTATCCTGCTGGAAGAGGCCGCTGCCATCAGGGAATACCGTTTCCATGGAAGGGGGGACATGGTCTGCTACAATGCTTAGGCAGCTGCTACGTGTCAGAGGAACATCCACATGGATGGCAGGACCCAAGGTTCCCCAGCAGAACATTGCCCAAAGCATCACACTGCCTCTGCTGGCTCACCTTGTTCCCATAATGCATCCTGGTGCCATGTGTTCCCCAGCTAAGCGACACACACACACAGCCAATCACGCGATGGAAAAGAGAACCTGATCCATCAGACCAGACCACCTTCTTCCATTGCTCCGTGGTCCAGTTCTGGTGCTCCCGTGTCCATTGTTGGTGCTTCCAGCAGTGGGCAGGGGTCAGCATGGGCACCCTGACTGGTCCCACACACAACAAACCACCATGACTGTGTGTTCTGACTCCTTTCTATCAGAACCAGCAGCAACTTTCAGCAGTCTGAGCTCCAGTAGCTGGTCTGTTGGATCAGAACCACACGGGCCAGCCTTCACTCCCCACCTGCATCAGTGAGCCTTGGCCTCCATGACCCTGTTGGACCACTTTTGATAGGTCCTGACCACTGCAGACCAGGAACCCCCCACAAGAGCTGCAGTTCTGGAGATGTTCTGACCCGGTCGTCTAGACATCACAGTTTGGTCCTTGTCAAAGTGGCTCAAATCCTCACACTCGCCCATTTTTCCTGCTTCTAACACGTCAACTTTGAGGAACAAATTCTTCACTTGTTGCCTGACACATCCCACTGACAGGTGCCATAGTAACCAGATAATCAGCGTTATTCACTCCACCTGTTAGTGGTGCAGCTGCACTGCAGCAGCTCGTCATTATTCTCACTTGAGCGTTACTGTGCGATTGTGTTGACAGAAATTCACAATTTCCAGTTGATCACATTTATTTGGTGACATCGGTTAACGATGAATCTCCGTACGTGATCGGTGATAAAAGTAGTCTTGGGTCTTGTTGTCTGTCTCCGCTCTCCTGGCAGCATCAGTCGAAGGGGTAGTACGGATGAGACTTGAGTCTGGGAGACAAGGACGAGCAGGATTAGCGCCTCACAGAAGCTGCTCCCACAATGCCTCTGTGCTGCCACGTTGGCATATAAGGGTAAACGCGGGAGTGAGACCCGGGCGTGGACTCACTGTGGAAGCACGCAGGCCCTCCACCCGCGGTCCAGTCCTTTCAGTGCGCCCATGTCTTCCTCGGTCAGAGCGAAGTCAAAGATCTGCACATTAACCACACCGGCATGGGCAGGTCACATATTAGCTTCAGTCGCTCGTATTGCCATGCTAGCATGTACGGGTGATGGCCACGGAATGCCACAAATGATGATTAGACTGGTATCAAAAGGCATATAGGGCTTTTTGTGAGTAATATTGAATTAAGGTAACTTTGGTGACCTGCTAACCGTCATTCGGCCAAAACTAGACATTTGGCTGCTTTTGGCTGACATGTGGCTATGCTACATGGCCTATTTGTGGCCCGGTTCCGGCAAACACGAGTGGACCCCCAAAGCACCATCGTGTCGGACGTGGGCAGCGCAACAGTTCCGCTATCTGGGAAAAAGACATTTTTGCAAGGTAGTACAGTACTTGTCAATGTGATGTAATCATGGTGCTCTTCCGAGTGTAATGGCCAAAAAAATACAAGCAAAAACCCAAAGTCGCAGAGACGAGTTTCTACCTTTGTGTTTTCAAGCATGCGATTTGGTTTTTCACTCTTCGGGATGACGGCGATCCCCTGCTGGACGTGGTACCTCAGCAGTACCTGCGCAAAACAACACGGTTGCTGACAAGGGAAGACACACACACACAAAAACACACACACACACACACACACACCTATGCTGACCTGTGCAGGGCTGCGCCTGTGCTTCGTGGCCACCTGCGCTACGACTGGGTCCTCCAGGAGCTTGTACGGATCGGTGTCTCCACTGAACCTGCGACAGGCAGAGTGGACGCTTGGTGGGAGAGGAAGCGCTCCTCTGGTTTGAAGAGTACAACAGACATGGTGGCCCCCAAACCTCCCAAACCCCACAGCAGTGAGATCTGCTCGGAGGAACTAATGAGGTGACAAAGCGGTTCCTCATCTCAAGAGCTTCCCGAAACTTTACGAAAGACCAGAGTTCAACATGAATAGAGGTATCCAGACCCTGGATTCATCGGCATTCCCTAGTGTGAGAGGGTGGAGTGTGTGAGCAATGCTGTGTTCCTTACAACTCCGGGGGTCTTGCGGGCGAGCCGAAGGGGCTGAAGGCGGTCAGGGCGATGTTCTTGGACCTACAGTAGTCTACCAGCTCTGGCTGTGTCAGATAGGGATGCAGCTCCACCTATGGACGTCAGCACGGAGCGAAAAGGATGCAAAGACAATCAAATTGTCAGCTGACGGAAGATGAACCATGTTGGTCTCCCCGGTCCCATATTTAACCGTCACATTCAGCATCAAGAAAGGAGCCAATTTTGAATATCCTGGCAAAAGCAGCAAGATTGTACACAGGTATTACCAAACACCAACAAGACTTCATTGGATGAAAACATGTTGGAAGTGTAAAAACAGAGGTCGGAACTCTCCTGCACTGGATTTGGGAATGTGCAAGTGCTACTCCATTTTGGGTTGAAGTTGTGGGGTACCTAAGTATCGGGTCAGGTGCAGAAATCCACTTGACTCCGGTTTCGTGTTTATTGGGAGATGGAGCTCAGGTACCAAATGTCTCAAAAGGAATACTCTCCGTTATCATGGTAGGTTTTTGGCCTCTAGACTCATGTTAAGATGCCGGAAAAACTGCTGTGTCACCAGACCGGAGGGACCTACGCTCATTTGAACCCATGCTCAACAGACTGAAAGCCGACAGGGACAGTGGGACGGTCCATTTGGACTGATGAAAGCTCGGCTCAGAGTGCCAGGAGCTAACTCCAGTATATCCCTTCCTTTATCATGAATGGAATTTCTCACTTCCATATACAGGACATAAGGCAGGTATATTTTTTATTTCTGGTTTTGATTATTTTTTTATATTCTCAGTTTCCGTATGCCCTCTGTCATACACCAGAGCAAGCCTCTGTTTCACCGACCCTGCACCCGTGGAAAAAAAATTTAGACAACGCAAAAAAAATAAAACCAAAATAAAGGAACCATAGCGGATAGGCGGACCTGATTGACAGCAGGCGGGACCTTGCACAGCGTCAGAAGCCTCTCCAGCTGCAGGACGCTGAAGTTGGACACGCCGATGCTCCTCACCTTCCCTGAGGCTTGCAGCGCTTCCATGCCCTGCAAGCAGGAAAAGGGGGAACACGTGCTCACCAGCCCACTCGTCCCAGAAGGCTAGAAAATCCGGCTCACCATAAAAGGCATGGTTCGCCCAGGAATACCGACGGAAGGGCGGGTGGAGCGTTTGAGACCGCAAAACACTTTTGGAATTTCAGGGGTTGAACCGCGTTGCAGCCGGATCCAGTACCCGTGAAGTGAAGGGTGACCACTTCTTCAAATTTGTCCTCCGTCATTCGAATTCCACCCGAAACAACATCATTTGCACCACGTTTTTTCACAAAAAAGCAGCTGCCCTCCGGTTGGCGCCTTGTTGAGGGTTGCGTTCACACGCCGCACAAGCTCCCGCCCCTGCGACCGCGCTGGATTTGGCTGCAATGCTGTTCAACCCCTCGAAAAGTACTTTGTTGACCCACCCCCACTCTCGTTAGCCATCGGAGCAAGGAGATAATGAGTGATTACTGCGTGAATTACGCCCTCTTAGGGAGAAAACTGCTAAGTAAAGAAGTACGTGGGAGGACCGGCAAACCAACTTGTGTTCCTCTGTGTCAGCATCGCATCACACACTGAGGCGGGACCCTTGACAAGGGCCATACTCGAGAGGGTCCACGTGTTCTCACCCTCCACACGTCCACGTAGTCCACGTCGCTCGCGAGCATCTGCCCATCCTTCTTCGGGAAAAGCTCGTCGTCCATTTTCTGCGGGGAGAAAAAGAGCAGGTGAGCCAAACTTGGGGGGCAGGGAGGAGGAAGGGGTCAGACTGCTTGAAACGGCTTCCCAATTCTGAATTTTCCGTTAATCCGACTCATCCGTAACTCGCTAATCCACGTCAGCTCATTGGGTGGGCGAAAAGTGGGATGTTTGTTTAATTTGCTGGACGCTGGAGGGTAAGACGGCACTTTAGATGATCACACAGAGCCATGAATTAACCTTAACGCGTCGTGGTGGAGCTAATAAGAAAAAACTCTGTGCTTCTCATTAGGTTCACAGCAGCGTGCTGGCCAAAACACACCTTAAAGGGACAGTTCACCCAAGAGTGTGCGGTGTAAAACACGCACTGATGCTAATGCAGCCTAGTACCATAAGAGCAACAGCGCGTAAGACGAGCATAGATCATGTCACCATCTATCTCAGTAAGTATATTTCTAGAGGTGCCACAGGTATGAAGTTTTCAGAAGGTGTCGGCAATCCATGAAACTCAACACCTGCAAAGAAACCGAACTGTATATGTCCAGGAAATTAAGTTATGTGTACACAGGGGAAAGGTATTGTGTGTTCTGGTGTTGCTCTTTGGTCAGTTGGACGCTCGAGCAGAATTCTTTGGTCTATTTTAGCTCCTTCTGGGGGTCTTCCTACCCAGCAGTGGTCCAAAATCAGGCCACCTGGGCATGCTGGGAGCAGAACTCTGAACCCCTCACAGCAGATCCGGCCCTGCATTTGTGACGATGTTTTTTTTCACCCGCCTGGGCCGCGAGCCCGGCAGTCGGTCGGGGGTCATTGGAAAATAGGGTGTTGAGGAAAGTGACGCCACTGAACCTTTAGGCCAACTGGGAAATGTATGAGGTAAAGATCCAGGTAGTCCAGCTGGAGGTCGCTCATGGATTTGTCCAGGCACGCTGGGATGTCCTCGGGGGCATAATGGGTCAACCACAGCTACAAAAGAGGAAGAGCGGGACTGTGACATAAACAAGGAATAAGCAGGCGTGTGAATAAAACAGGGGGAAGCCAATTTATCCCAAAATGTCGATAGTACCAATACTGTTTACTCCTCCTGAGAACCGATTCTGAAGTCAATTGGATCGATACCGAGGGATCTGTTTCTCTCCTCTGCGCCGTAGCCGCACATTTGAGCTTCATCAGGAGGATGATGCGCTTTAATGGTTTAAAAAGTATCGGTATTTGCATCGATGTCAGCAATATTGGCGCAGTATCACGTGGCATCGTCGACCCCTCGCGTGAAAGGACCTGAAGAATCAGCTAAAACGCGTTTCCGAACTATATAACGAATCGTTTATCTACTTATCTGTGGGGTTTAGCTTGAAGGGCGAGGTCAGCTGCAGGCCCCGCCTCCTCCGCTCCTCACCTTACTGACGATGAACATGTCCTGGCGTCTGATGACGCCCTGCTGCATCTTGGACCGCAGGGCCTTGCCGATGTCCGCCTCGTTGCGGTAGCTGTAGGCGGTGTCTATGTGGCGGTAGCCGGCGGCGATGGCGGCCTCCACGGCGCCCTGGACCGAGGCGCGGGGAAGGTGGGAGGACTGCGGCGAGAACGGCGTTTTCAGTGGAAAGTGCAGTTTGCGTCGTGCTCCTTTATCATTTCTGTATCTATTGTTATAATTGTTATAATTTTGCAGTAAATACATAACGTTGAATAATTTATCTGAATCCACCGGCCGTATATCGTGATGCAGACGTGTAATCGGCTGGAAGGACGTGAAACCTAAATATTCCAGACACGTACGGCGCCGTTCGGAGCCAAAGGTCCTGCCAAGGTCCCGCCAGACCCGGCCACGAGTTTGTTGGTTTTGCTAATTTTTAACGGTTTTAAACGGACAATAACAGCTATAAGAAATTTAGTCTTACATCCAAAGTTTCTTATGCACAATTAATAAAACAACGCAAAACCATAATTGTCTCCATAACTTCTGGTATTTCCCTTAAAGCTGCTGTCGAGGGGGGTGATCATGATATTTTGGCACCACTTTTGAGTTTATATACAGTCTATATATATATCAGTCTATGATTGAATCAAACTGGACGGCGCCACAAATCAACGACATTATTTGACTTTCAAATGACTCTGGAAATAAAGTGACGACGCCTCTTTTCTTTTGTTTTTTGTTTTTTTAAATCCTGTTACTAAGTCGTTCCGACCGATAAATTACAAACACTTCTGGTGTCATCTGGTCGAGATGGCAACAGCCGAAACGCACCAGGCGTGCGTCACCACGGCGACCGAACCAGCATCCTATGGCGGCTGGAGACGGCGCCTGTGGGCGTGGCTTAGACTGGTCGTTAAAAATACAACAATGACAGCTTGTTATTAATATATAGATATATTTATTGATACACGCTATCTAAACATATAGCTGTATATATATATATATATATATATATATATACAGCTTGTTATATTTATATAAAAACTATGTGCAGCATAATGTTGTCTTATTACAGTCACACTGTAAATACATAATAATTCCAGTCAACATTCAACTGCGACTGTTTACATGATCCGACCTGAACTTTATCACTTTATTGTTTTGTCCTCACGCTCCACCTCCTTCGCGCAGTTTTTAAAGACATCGCGCCGTGGTTTTGTCGTACTTCTGTATGTGGCTGCGTGCATATGCGTGTGGCTTTATTTTATCTCTATTACTCAGATAAAACCCGGCCTTTTAAAAGTTTTTTTTTTTTTTCTTTAATTGGATTGAATCGTTATCAAGAGGTCAGACGTCTGCACCGGAGCTGGTGATCGTGTCTCAGCTGAAAGAGGAGAACGTAACAGCGGCGAGGGCTTTTCGCGACCTTTGCACCCGGTTTCCCCCAAGTTAGCCGATGATTGACAGCCGGCTCCGTCCAATCAGCTGCAAGCATTTGTTAAAAGTTTATACCAAATTTTTTTCCCCCCCTAAAACATTTACCAAAGCCGACTCCCCAGATGGTTTCTGACATGCTGATAGCTTCTGATCAACAAAACCGAGCTTAGCTCCCACAGTTCTTAGCAGCCTTGAGCAGGAACCCTGCAGGTGGAAGTCTAATTTCCTCGTTAACTCAGCCGGTCTCTTTTTCGCTAACACGCGTGCACAGTTTTTTTTTTTTTTTTTGCAAAGTAAGAATTACTCAGCCATTTGCGGATGACCCGGCAACGCCAACTGATCAGCGGTTTATGATAACGTGAGAGCAGACAGGTAAAGGGGGGCTACCTTCCATGTCCCCAGACCCAGAACCGGCATGCGGTGGCCGTCGTTCAGCTCCACGGTCCGGGCCACCCGGGCGTCCTCCATGCTGCACGCGCCGGTTTCCTCTTCCTCGTTTGACCCCGAGCTGCAGCCGCAGCGTCTCGGTCCTTCCTATTTTTATTTTTTTCTCTCCGCCGACTTCTGCCTTTCTTTCTTCTCTCTCTTTTTTTTTTTTTTCTCTCTGCGTCCAATCGCAAAGCCAGAAACGGTGGTTAATAATTGGACAGCGCAAACACTCGCAGTCGCCATCGGCCAGTATTTTATGTGTAAACTGAGTAAGTGTGGAGGAGCATGTTGCAAAGGTCACTTTTTCTCATAGGGGTGGCGCACGCACACACACACACACACACACACCCGCGCACACACACACACGGGCGCGCTCAGCCGATGAGCTGCAACGTCGCCGCTTCAGCGTCAGATGGTGATGTTGCGTTGCTGCTGCTGCTGCGAATGTTATGCGGGTTGCGCAGCAGTGAACAGCTTCTCCCTTTGGATTCGTGGCAGCTGCAGACTTTCATGATCGATATCGATATTCATCAGCTGATCGCGTTGTTACGGGGTCCTTCACCTCCGTCTCTCTCGCCAAAACAGACGGGTCTCGGCCTTCTTTGCGTCTTATCAAATACATTTACATAAATATATGCGTAACTGGATACGTGCATACTTATATAGATAAGCTTTATCAAACTTTTGGGAATATGCAGCACAAATATGAGACACAATTGTCACTGTCAAAGTAGTAAACTGAGCAAGTTTTGACATATTTGAGTGATTGTAGTTTGTGATGCTGTTGAGCTGAGAGGTGTCCCTAATATTATGGTCATCCCACTCATGTGCATTAGAGTGCAATAAGAATTCAACCTAAAACTCCACCTGAAAGGAGATTTTATCGCAGGGCTGTTGCATCATATTCTATGGTGAACGCGCGGCGGTCGTAATGTTATGGCTCATCGCTGTGTACACAAAAGCCAAAATATAAATACAGAATATAAATATAAATCAATCATACAAGGTGCATGATAGACAATAATGTTTCAGATATCGCAGTGGTAGCTGGATTGTGTATGCAGCTATTTGCATGTGTGTGTGTGTGTGTCATGAAGCTGCCCGTCGGACGTTCCGAACTGCAAAAATTAAAAAAAAAAAAAAAAAAAAAAAAGCCACAACTCAGAAATTGTGGAGATTTTAAAGTTTTGACCCCACAG
>CAAKHG010019795.1:1999-23914 GCA_901007715.1 Dactylopterus volitans
CCCCCCCAAATTTCCCAAAAAAAAAAAAAAAAAAAAAAAAAAAAAAAAAAAAAAGGGGCAAAGTATTTATTCCACTTTAGTGGTATCTTCTTAGAAATCAAATTCTCATCAGTAAATTAAATTGTGCTAAGAAAACCATGTGGCTTAGTCCTTGCTTAATGAGCTTTACTTGCTTGGGTTCACGTCAAAGGTCACTTGTCAATTATGATCACTCCATTTCCCAATGACAATTAATCTGCTTTGATATGTAAATTGACTTTCATTTATATCATTTATATATATTAATGATAGAGGTCAAAGCGCTTTATACTACTATGGCCTCACTCACGCTCACATTAACGTGCATTTTCATAGACATGACAACCTAAATATACCTGGGTGTTTTGTACTGCAAACATTCCCTCCATTACAGACACACACAGAATCAGGAGAATAATGTCAAAGTTGTCCTTTCATATTTCAGAGTCAAAACCATGGCACCGATGTATACATACCTGTACATTTCACTGGCGGAGCCTGCATTTATTTTATAAAGCTGAAACTGTTTTTGGCCATTATCATGACAATCAAAAAATTATAGCTTTTATATCATTTGTGATATTTTTGTAACAAGGATTTTAATTTGGATTTCAGATTGGGTTAAGGTGGTTGGATCAAATAAGCACTGTGATCATATCAAAATAGGCTCTGGGAACCTGTGATGACCAGTGCCAACATTTGTAACAATTTACAGACCAACTGATTAATTAATTGATTAATAATATTGAGCAGGTTAATCCACTACAAAAAAAACAAAACATCAGTACTCCTTTTTTGGCAACCTGTTTTTTTAATTTTGGTAAACTCATGGCAAAGGTGCATACTTTAAACATTATTACAGTAATTACTTGCATAACAACTCATAGAGTTGTCAAACAATTCATAACAAGCCAGCAAAATGTGAGTTTTTGTTGCATGGCAACCCAGGACCTTTAGAATATAGTGTTACCGAAGAACATGAAATACAGTGAAACATCATCTGATGATCATCCTATCACTTTTACTTTGAAGCAGTGGTTTCCCTGATGACATAGGGCTGCAATTAACGAGGCATATCCTTTTCCACAAAATCCCCTAAAATCAAATTTGGTTACGTTTCTGACTAAGGAATAGAAATGCAGTTCTTGAGATAAAGGTTTACTATGTCAAAGCGTAGATGACGATGATGCTCTGCAGTTATCTCCTGTCGAAGACCAGAATCGAAGAAAGCGCCCAAATCATTTCTCTGAGAATTTGTCTGCCGATGTTTCCATTCTTAGCCAGCTCTTCCATGTGTATTTAATCCGGACGCGCTCCTCTTGCTCCCGTTGCCACCACATGGCAAACCTCCACATCAGCCCCCAAATTCTGCAGCTCATCCAGCCAGATCTGCTGTTTCTGAGACAACCGGTCATTGGGCCCCTTCACCTCCACCAGCTGAAACAACAAGATGTCAAGCATGTCAACAGAATCGGATGCCATAGAGCACATAAAAATACCTAATTCAAAAAGCCATGGCGTGACGTGACCTCACCTTGTAGGCATTGTTTGAGGTGTTCCACACCACTAAGTCAGGCAAACCTCCACGGCAGTGCCTGAAGTCTTTGGCCATCCTTGCTGCTACTCCCCCTACGAAGGCTCCGCCCAGGCAGGACACGAGAGACTGCAACATATTTACGTGAGAACCAAGTGTATCTAGACATAGTGATATATACATATATATGTTATATTTAATTTAACATAATTTATACATGTTATATTTAACAGTCAAAATTGACAGCAATTACCTGAGCCTGTTTTAGAGAGGAGAAACGCTCCCAGTTGATGCATGCACACACTTTACCCTCCTGGGAGGTCCAGACATCCTCCATCATGTTATGCAGCGTTTCTACAGAGGCTTCACAAAGTAGCTGCACACGGGAATCGATTGCTTCCTTTCTATTCTCATAGAAACAGTCTGTGTAAAAGTCCAGCGGACATGTCTGTGAGGGGGGAAAAAAGAAGATTAACTTGTATAGATGCACAGATATTGTGTAAGATTTGGTACATTGCGCTTTCTATACCTGGTAAGGATTTCGGAAAACGTCTGGAATACCCTCCATAAAAATTACATCCCACAAAAAAAGCGCAAACAGTGTAGAAAATGTTGAGCCCTCTCCATGGATCCCTGTTACATTAAAAAAAAAATACTGTGTTGCTCTAGTGATCAGAAGGTACACACATAAGTTGAAGAGGAAAACAGGAGTGTCCTACCTTGGTCAAATCCTTGTTTTTGGTAATGTGCTAAAGACAGGTCTTCCACAGAGCATATTACAGTAGCGTTAGGGCTATCTTCCCCTTCCCCATTTGTTGGAATGAGAAACCGAGATTTCCCCGTACCCCCTTCATGAGGAAACAGCTGTCCTCGGATGGTCACCTGCAGATTAAGGTCCAAGCATAACAATAATTCACCTTTTACTTTACATCCACTCGCCTATTGAATACTGCACCCCAACTCACATGTCTGACATCCCGGACTTGGATGGTCGGCAGGTCTTTGAGCAGCAGACGGTACCTCTTACAGCTGGCCGACTCTCGCATCCTATCGGCTCTCTGATGGAGGGACAGCTTGTGGCCCGTTCGCACCAGAGGATCTGATAGCCCATCTCTGATGGCGCAAATAGCCTGCGAGACGGAAGGAAAGAGCACAGTCAAACGCGACAGTTTTGAGTGAGCCGTGTCAAACAAAAAGGCGAATGATGGACACGGATCAAAGAGGTGAACGGAACCGCAGACGCAGGCACGGACTTGCTCAGGTCTTTTGAGGTGCTGGTGAAGGTTGAGGGCCAATCTATCCCACCATCGCCCGCGGCTGTCGGGACAGTAAACAAACTGCCGCAGTAAAGAACGCAGCTCTTCGACTGCCTCCTGTGACACAATGGACATCGCATCTTAAACTTCGCCACAAGATTACAAGTAACTTAGAAATACGGAAATGCAGAAAACTGCGCGGATGGGATCAGCGAACCTCGTAACGGCGTAACCGCTGCAAGATCTCCACCCCTCTGGATAAGATACGAGTGTAGGCCCATCCTGTGGTGAAGCTGCGCAGGAACACGGGCAGCCCTTCCTGGTGACTACCCAACAGAAGGATAATGATAACATTATTTAAAAAAAAACAAAACACGGATGCCGTGAACGTGCTTTCGACGGTAACAAATGTTTAAGTTGATGTCGTCTTTACCTAAGATCGTGTTTGTCCCTCAGGTCCCCCCAGGCATTTTTGGCAGCAGCGTAAAGCCCAAGAGCGTCTTCCCATTGGCCTGACTGCATAGCTGAGATCACCTCCAGCAAGGCTCGCATGGCTATTTCATATCTAGCGTGGTGTATGAAGCCAGAAGTCATGCCTATGCTGCCTATATAAAATTCACAATAAACTCAGCTGAGCTCCGTCTGCAAAACCCTCACCTGATAAGGTCATCTCTGTCTCGGAACACCTTTGCTGTGCGCTGCACAGTGTAATCTGGGAAGGCCAGACGTCCTGAGTTGACCAGCAGGATGGTGTAAAGCTGGCTTTGTCCGCCGGCTGCCATCTCCTCCTCATCCATGGTGTCAGTCAGCGAAAAGAGCAGCAGGATGCGAGAGAAGACGGCCCGAGGACCACGACAAAGACGCACGCAGGAACCTGCCAGCTGCTTCGCCCTAGAAGATGAACAATTTTTTTTTTTCCTAAATCATCAGTTCATTAGTTTGAATCTGTAGATCACCTTTCATCCATAATTGTGTAGTTGAAAGTGCTTCCCAGAGGGAAAAAAGTGAAAAAAAAAAGACAAATTAAGCCCATAAAAAAAGAAGCCGTTTTATTTTATTTTTATATTTTTATTTGTATGTTTGTTTGCTTGTTTTTAGATGTTCTATTAGATATATGATGTTCCTAGTGAATTATTTACCATGACAAAGGGGCAGCTTTAATAATATTATTATTCTTTCTGCCCCCTTTCATTCAGTAAATGGGAATTTTGTGTTATTTTAAATTGTTCCTTTGTCAATGAATGCAATAAAACTACTATTCAATAGATGACCACAAAACAATTACAAAGAAATTTAAAATTTAAGTCTGAGACCAGTGCATACTAGAGATAAAGGTCTGTTAAAAATAAGTAATTGATTTCTATAAATGCATAATTGACAGAAATATTTGTTTAAAACCTGAAAATATAAAGTCAAAAGTAAACAAGACATGCATATTTACACATGACAGGCTTGTAACAAGTAAATATATAAATGAATGAAGTTGAATGATCTCAAAACAAAGTCTATTAGTGAACAACGACACCAAAATAAAAGTTAATCAATGCCTGCCATCTGCTGTTTGTCAAAAGCCAGACTGAAGAGGTGAAGTTTCGAGTTTACTTTGAAGATTTCAACACTTTTAGCTGCTCTCTGATCCTCCAGCTGACTGTTCCAGCTGCTCGGGGCGTAAACACTAAAACGCCTCGCCGAGATTTTGAGTTTCTGAATAACAAACAGGTTTGCTTCTGAGGATCTGAGCGGCCGTGGCGGTTAGCAGACAGTCGACCAGTCTGAGAGTTACCTGTAGGTGTGATGCTACAAAGTGTCTTCAAAAAAAGTACGAGAACTGCATCAATTAATGAGCGCGCGGGCAAAAGGGTCATCTCACCTTTTGAGGACGACGGCCCCGATGTTATTTTGAGCAGAGATCATAGAGAAGAGGGACTTCTGCTTGCTCAGGCGGAAGAGCCCGTCCACCAGCTGTTGTTTCTGAGTCCCAGAACTGCGCAGATGAAAGGTCTTAGCCAAGGCTTTGAGTTCAGGGGCCGGTAAGAGATCCAAGGCCTCTTCTACGTCCTGAAGGTCACTCTCTTGAAAGAACATTTTCATGTGTGGGCGTCAACAACAGAGGATGTGGAAAAAGAAGATGCAACATACCAGGGGTGATGTGGTGTTTAACACAGAAGGAAAAAAAACCCCAAACATTTGCTTTCACAGCTATGTGTGCAGGAATGGTAACCAACTTAACCAGAGAATTGAACTGCATCAAAAAAACAGGGTCAATCATGACATAGGAATCATGAAATGCATGAACATTCACCTGTCTGGAGGAAACCCCCTTGAACCAGCTCCTGAGCTACAGGCCCCAAATCACTGCAGATCTCCTCATAATCCAGCTTTTTTACCTGAAGCCACTTCAGTTTCCGCTGGAACAGCCTCACATACAGCTTCTGTCCCATCACTTTGAAGGGGAAAACGCATGTGAGTGAGGAGGAAATGAGGAAAACTGACAACGGCCGGGTGATCTTGCAAGCGTACCCGACAGCCCGTCAAACGCCTGCACGCGTGACATGTCGTCCTGGTTGAATAAGGCTGCGTCATCCTCGTTCTCCAGCACAGCTTGCAGGACGGTCCTGAAGTTGCGCAGGTAGTAGGGCAGTCGTGGTGGAGCAGCACCCTCGGGTGCCCGGTCCACGCCCGTTTTGTCATCACCGGCCGGCGGCGGCGAATCACCGTCGCCTGTAGAGCCTGTCTTGCAGGTTTCCCCCGGCCGCGAGAGGGTGTCACGGCCGGCGTGAGGGGGCATCTCATCTGGAAGCTGGATAGCCTCAGTTGGCTCTGCTGCGCGCTCACTAGCGGAGCCCGGCCCTGCTTCTTTCCGGCCGTCTCCCTCGCGTTTCGCTCTCTTTGCCACGCCGGATGCCGTTTTTTTCTTCCTCTTTGTAAGTTTGGAGGACGACGAGAGCAGCTTGGGGGTCGTCTTTGGCTCGTATGCTTTCCCCAAACATGACAGATTTGCCGCTGCTGCTGCTGCTGTTGTTGGCATCTCGGCTCCGGCCGCTGACAGGTCAGCCACAGACACACCGTCCACTTTGTCCTCTAAACTCTGAACTGACAGGTTTTCTTTCTGTGAGCAGCTGCCGGGCTCATCCAGAGGCATCTTCTGCACATGTCCATCTTCTGCCTCTGACCTGTCTGTGATGTCACCACGCTTCCTGGATAACTTGGAGGAGAGGCTTCCCAGGTCAATCGTCCTAACCACGGTCTTGCTGTTGATCTCGCGCGCCGCCTGGTTACCGTTATTCTTTTTGAAATAAGGGCTGGTTTGTTGGACTTCCTCCTTCTGCTCAGTCTCCGGGGACCTCGGCGGGTCCCTTCTGGGTGACAAGTGGACGCCTGGAGCAACGCGGTCACCTCCTGAGGCGCCGCCGCCGTCTCCTCTCTCAAAGTTCTCACACTGCAGATCGATGTGCTCATTGATGCTGAATCTTGGTACCAGCCGGCCACACAGAGGGCAGGGCAGTTTAGATGGCTGCGGGCTGCTGAAGAACGAGGTGATGGGGAGTGTGTTGTTGTTGTTGTTGTTGCTGCTGCTGCAGGCAGAAACGCCAGCCGCGCCACCGCCTTTCTTCTTTTTCTTGGACAGCGATAACCTGAGCTTGCGTTTGTCCGCCATGGCCCCGACGGAGGCCGCGTCGCTGGGCGAAAAGTCCAGTTTTAAGTGGCCTTTCTTCCTTCGTTCATCGCCTGCGGTGAATTACCGGTGACTCGGAGCGCGTTAGGCACAAGCTAAATGCTAATTTAGCTTCGCCGTTTCTAAGTCAAATGCTACTTTAGCTTACAAGATATACAAAGGTATGGAAAAAACCTAAAAAAGAAAGACTATTAAGTTTATTGGTTAAACAACAACAACAACAACTGTAGCCTCTCTATCAATGCATAGATAACAAACCCGCGTCTTCTGAGGCTAAACTAGCAGAGTGAAGAGCGCGAGCAAGGCTGAAGTCATCGATCACAGTTACATCGATTCATTTTTTTTTAACCGCCCGTGATCATAAACATAGCGAAAAATGCTCTGAAAACGTGGATCTAGATGACAGTTATTAGCGTGTGCATATGAATCTTTTCTAAAATCAAAGATAACAGCAAAATACGTTTTAAAAAAAACAAAAATCCGCACCGGCGTCCCAATTCTCTTTGAAAAAAATCATGAAAAATCATTTAAATGGCATCTCTGGTGGCTGTGTGTACTACACCACTGAACACACACACACACACACACACACACACACACACACACACACACACACACACACTGTGTGTGACGCCTCAGACGGCGTGGTGCGTTCAGGAGCAGGGCAGCCACCACATGATGGAGGGTGTATCTTCTACACAGGTTCCCGGGCTGCTGTGCGGCTATTATTTAAAAATCACCATTCCGGAGAGCCATCTGATCTGATCGGCGCACGGCTATGTTTTTTTTTTTTTGATTAATTAATTTTTTTTTTTAAAGAGATCGGTCCACTGACAGAACCGATGTTGGTAAGTGCCATCAGCAATTATGAATGTGTGCAAATATTTATTAAAATATATATATATAACGCCCATAGGGGGGGTGTAGGCCCATCCTGGGGGCTGAAGACAATGCTGGATGTGCTCATCTGGTACATGAGCCCATAAACGGGATGCCAGCGTGGTGCAGTCTCGACGCTTCAGACCAAGGTCGACGTGAATTGCAGGGGCGGACTGATAGGAGGGCTGCGGATGGCAGAAGCGGCAGAATGTGTGTAGGGACTCGATCGATGCGGTGCGTGCAGGTAAAACAATGCGATTGTTTTATCGATATTTCGGCAGATGGGATTGCGGCGTCCGCTGGTAGGGGGGAGCCGGAGCAACCACAACAACCACCGCTGCAGCTGCGGCAAAAGTTCGGCGTGATGGATTTACAAAAATACCACCACAAATACGTCACGGGCAGGGTGCTATGATGAGACAAATGGCCGATTCAATGAACGCGGATTCGGGACGATAGTGAGCCTTTTATGGCGAGCAGTTCAGCACCATGGAGAGGTCATGATTTTTTTAGCAGCGCGGCGGGGGGCGGTATCCGTTATTAGGTTTGTTGTCTTGGCAACATTTTTTTTTCATTTGAATTTCAGTCTGAACGCCATTGAGAATAAGTGCGATTAGCCGGTTACAGGATGATATGACACCCAGAAGCTGATGAGCGACTGCGCTGTTTGCCTATTGGTGAAGGTGTTTCGACATGTTTGGACTGGGCGGGTATAAAGGCACTGAGCTCGGTGTGATTGCTTCAGTCAATGTATCATTTAGTGTCAAAGTAAAAGTCAAAATTATCAGACCCAGAATACCATTTATATTTTTTTAAGGAGTACTTGGTCAATTTCTTGTGGATCTGAAGTTAGAAAATAGCCATTTTAAAAGACTGCATATGTTCTCATAAATTTGTGATAATATACAAAAGTCATGAATTCTTGTTTGCTTTCTGGAATGCTGTTGATGTTCTGTGTTTTGTGCAGCAAGCCGGCACTTTCTGAATATTTTTAGTCTTCACATTTGTTTTGTTGTGATTCATTGGTTAATGGTTTTCTTTTTTGAGAAAAACATTTCCCCAGAGCCCAGTTAATGCAAAGCTGTTTAAAGCAAAGCAAAGCAAAGCAAAGCAAAGCAAAGCAAAGCAAAACAAAACAAAACATGACAATTAAAAAAAAAAAGTTAATAAAAAATTATTGCCATTTTTTTCAGTTGACTAATTGCTCCAGATATATTAATGTATGGAAAAACATTTGTTCTAGTGTCACAATTGGTATGTTCTCTTTTTTGTTGTTCATCTGCCTCTTAACTGCTAAAACATCATCCAAGAGAGAAAAAAAAACACACAGGTTTCCCACAAGCTGGGTTTGCATTTGCATTGTTTGGTCTCTGACATGATCTGTTCATTTGCCAGTGTGTGAAATGTTGTGATGTGCCACCATAGTCGTCCACTCGGAGAGGCTCTTCAGATGTCAGAGGAATGATGTACTATTCCATGACATAGGTCACAGGTCATAAATTGCGCTAACCACATAAAAAAAAAATCATATTTCTTGGATGAGTTGGCAACTGTATATTTCAAGTTGAAAACATAACAACGACTTTACAGACTGTCAAGATAGCAGTTAGAGCAGACAAACTGTGACCATGAAAAGCCAATATACTTCATGGAAACACATGGGGAAAACATCTCTTAATTATTCATACTGAATTTTTACAGTCACAGATATGCACACACATGCATGTTTTATACATTTGGTGGCTATTTTGTTTTGCCCCCATGTTCTTAAACCCATAAATCTTTTACATTTTATTTCACTGAGCTATCTTTTCTCTGAACCATCTGCATATACTCGTCAGCTGACTTCACTGAGTCTCAGCAGAAGAGAAATTTGGTTTCATTTTGATCCCCTTTGGTTGCATTCACTTTTCTTTTCTTTTTTTTTTTTAATCTTTTTATTTTTAACCTTTCTGTAAATGTGACTGTTGGTGTGCAGTTGCACCCACAACACTTGGGTCTTCTGCACTTAAATGGGTTTTTGCTGCTATAATGACCAATGAAATTCATCAACATTTTCACATTCGTGCGAAGAGATTTGGCAATGTGAACACATATAACTATTCTCAAACAGGATTTTCTTATTCTCTTCTTACTGCTTTGGGTAAGAGCAACAGGAAAAAATGAGAGTGCATGAGACCCAAACATAGCCATAATTACCCTTATGGTGTGAGACAAAGGTAGAACAAAGCCGGTATGTAGTATGAATATTTATACCAATACATTATGTAAACTGAAAATATCCAAAGAGCATAATGCAAGAATCTGAAATTTTTTTTAATTTTTGTTTATCTTTTAATGTTCACAGGGTTGAGGGTGGTGGGCTTACAGGGCCAGTATGGCTCATGGAAAGAGGCCAAGCACCATTTCCAAAACACTGGCTTCGAGCCCACAGTTGTGCCCCAGTCCAGGACCCACCAAGCACGTTCAAGAGGAGCACAGAGGTTTGGTGCGGGAGGTGTCTGCAAAACCGTGTCCCTCAAAGGATGACAACAACGACGAGCTGACTCCTCCTGTTCCTGCGAATCACTATTACACAAGTTGCGACCCAAGTCCTGAGGACATGGAGGACACCTGTTCTGAGTATGACAACGTAGGCTCCGATGTGGAGCAGGACTGTGACGAGGTGCTGCACTTAAACAGGGAGGGTGCCGCGGACGTGAGATACTACAAACAGTATTGTCCTGAGGAAGGCAGCTATGTAAAGCAGGCAGCAGGTGACAATATTAATGAGAGGAGCAGTGTTGTTGAGCAGCTCTCAACCAGGCCCCGCCAAAGCACAGAGATAAGTGAGAGATCACAATCAGACGCCAAGCCCCACAAGGCAGTTCATCGGTTTAGGGCTCATTGCACGCCGATTCCTGGGGATGAAGCAGAGGGGGAAGAGGAAAAGGGCCAGGAGAACAGGTTCTTTTTCAGAGATGGAGATGAAGTAGAGGAAGTGCTGGATGGAGCCAAATTTATAGAAGACGTGGAGGAGACGGAGAGCTGTGTTCAAGGGCAGACCAGCCTTTATCAGAACAATGATAATGAGAGAATTAGGAAAGGAGGTGTTGAAAGGGAAATAGAGGATGACACTCAAATCACCAGAAACTATAATAAGCCAGGAGCCCATAAGAAATCTGAGTCATCTCACGTGGGTTCAAAGGAGAAGGAGAGGCAGGGGAAAGGGCGAGGGAGGAGGGGAGCAGGACAGGACACTGAGCGTATTGCATGTGGGCTTAAAGGTTGTACAACCAATAAAAATGAACAGCGTCCAAAGACATCGTCCAAGGATCACAAAAAGGCTCCTGTGCGGAGCAAAGCGAGATGTAGTACCAGTAAGGAGCATGCTCCCCCACCGCCTCGTCACGCCCATGTTCAGACGCCTGCTGACACCCAAAAGGCCCAGAATCGCAGAGAGACTCCTCCTGTACCCAGACAAATCCCCTCCTCCAGTAGCAAGGAAAGTGAATCCAGGGTCACTGAACCATCTGTGGCTCCTCATCACACGCCAGAGGAGGAGAGCAAGCCCCTCGAGGAGAGACAGAGACAGCCAGAGAAACTCCAGCAGGTAACCAGATCTTTGTAAAATCTAATTCCCTGTGGCTTCTGTTTGTTAATAGCGCCGCACAATCTGCCATCGCAGTGCTCGAAAGAGAATCAAGCAACGTTTTAATGATAAGCCCCCCCTCTGTGGCTCAATCATCTGGAGAGGAATTTACATTTCAAAACGAGACTGGCACAAGGTAACGCATCGGTTTGTGCACAGCAGGTTGAGAAGCCGAGCACAGCTGTGAATATGGAGGAGGTGCCGGACCAGCCAAAGAGGCCTCAGTGTCCAGAAGTCATCCCCAGTGAGGAGAGCAGCTCCCCCAAGGTGAGGATGTATTACACAACCACAGGTCTCAGCCAAAAATGTTTTGGTCTGATGCAGAAGATGCACCACAAAGTATTGACAAGTGCTTTTCCAAGTGTTGTACCTGAGCCACGACACCCAAAGCTATTTACTGTGATAATTGAGATGGTTGACATAGAGTGTCCTCAGGAGTGTCACTGATGTTAAATCATTGCCCCTGAAGTCTGACGGACATTATCCCCTTTTTCAAAGAAAACACAGGAAGCTGCGTCGTTCCCCAGCTTCGAGGACGGTAATCATCACGGATTTTCTCTACATTCAATTGTCTTTACACATTTTAAGGTCTTACAGTTAGAACAATTTGTTGTCTTGCAAAGTCCCAGGTCCCTGTGAGCCAGAAGATCTCATTGATGGGATCATCTTTGCTGCTAACTACCTTGGCTGCACTCAGGTGTTGTCTGATAAGAATCCATCCAAGTCTGTGCGTATGTCCCAGGCCCATGAAGCTGTCAGCCGTATCAAGGTAATCTGCTGCTTTAGTGAGATATTTTCTAACATCTAGTGCTTTGGTTGATACGTTTTTAAAGCTGCCATCTTGTCACCAGACTGGCACTGGGTCACGCGGAGATTGATCACATCTTGATCTTTATTTGGGATTTTTGCCATTGTACAAATAGCATTGTAGGCTTTACAGTGAACACAAGATGTGACATAAAGGCATAGCAGCATATTAACAGGTTCAAGAAATCAAAATGGCCGTCTTTGGCGAAAACAGTGCTTCCCTTGGTCAAACTGTCAGAGGCTTGTTTGCCTTAACTGCTCACTAATTTTAATGAGTTAATAGGATTTATTAGCAGGTAGTTAAGCGCTGCAAGCCGACCTCTTGGTGAAAGTTGAGTTGCAGCAGTTTCGTGCCTCTGCCACACGGTGGAGATGTCCCATGCCTTTTTACTTTGCCCCTTGTTAACATTGAGATAAGGAGCTGAGGGGTTGCTTTGTTGGTTAAAAGTACAATTCAAAGCAGATAAATATTAAAAGGTCTGATATGTCCGATAGCATTGAGAAAAGGAGTTGGGGGGGTTGCTCTGTGGGATAAAAGTACCATGCAAAGGTAGATAAATATTTAAAGGTCTGATATGTTGTTAATTTCAGAGTCAAGATGAAGACTCTCAAATGATGACTGAAGTGGACCTGTTTATCTCCACTAAGGCTGTCAAAGTGCTCAATGCCGACACACAGGTTCGTAACTCTTACATAAACTGGATCGGCTTCACTCCTTTGTCTAGTCATTTTGGCAAGTGATGATTGTCATTCTCTCATCTCCCGCACAGGAGACAATGATGGACAGTGCCTTGCGTACCATCTCCTATATTGCCGACATCGGCAGTATTGTGGTTCTGATGGCCCGGAGGCGCATGTCCCAGGCGTCATCAGAGGAGTTCGCTGAATCTCCTGTGTCTGCCGGTGACGGGAAGAGTCAGTACAGCATGATCTGCTACGTCTTTGAGTCCGAGGATGTAAGTGTTTGCTGCTTGACAGGCACATAAATGTGTTTTGAGTTCATACTTTTACATATGTGTTCTGTGGTCACTCAAATCCACGTGGTCTTTCTCACCTCCTTGCTGTTTGTCAACCGAGATGCCCCTTTTTTGCTGAGTAGTTTTCCCCAAAAACTCCCCTTCCCACAGGCACAGCTCATTGCACAGTCCATCGGTCAGGCTTTTAGCGTGGCCTATAGAGAATTCCTGCGCGCCAACGGCATCAACCCGACAGACCTGAGCCAGAAACAATACAGTGACATCATCAACTCACAGGAAATGTACCACGATGACCTTGTCCATTTCTCAAACTCAGACAACTGTAAAGAGGTGTGTTATTTTTCCTCACTACGGGCGATGACTGACGTTTCCTAGAACGTAAAAAGCCAAAAGAACGTCTCAGGAATCTCCCAAACTTTGACATATTGAAATCAAAAATGTGATTGAGGAGAGAGAGTTCAAAAGCATCTCCTGCGTTCCAGCTGTATGTGGAGAAGCAGAAAGGCGAGAACCTCGGCGTGGTGATTGTTGAGTCCGGCTGGGGCTCCATTCTGCCCACCGTCATCCTTGCCAGCATGCTGAACAGTGGTCCCGCGGCGCGCTCCGGCAAGCTCAGCGTTGGGGATCAGATTATGTCCATCAATGACACCAGCCTGGTAGGACTGCCGCTGGCCACCTGCCAGGGTATCATCAAGGTAAGCAGCACATCAGTCACCTGCCTTCACTGCTCTGACTCAGTCCTTTTTTTAAATGAGTTTTCAGGGACCGACATTCTCACATAGTAGTCGGAACTGTCGGATCTCATCAGAAAGTTTACTTCCAGTTATTTACAATTTCATGGTCTCTAGAAGAAGCATGCAGGGCAGCTTGAATGGAGACTCAGAGGGTCCCCTTGACTTACATTCATGTGTACTTAGAGGACCCAGTGTCCAATGACCGGCAACATAATTGAGCTCGTAGAAAAAAAAACCATTCGATTTATTACACAGCATCTCTACAGTTATTTCATCTCCAGTCAATGACATCCTGAAACACCACATGCCATGGCAATTTTTGTGGACACAAACGGTGGTCACGGGACTCCACGATGTGTCAAAAGAAAGAAAACCCACACTATTGCAACATTATTTGAAGGGAGACCCAGATTTTAACACTCAAGACAAAGACGCAGGGGAAGGTAAATGTACTTTAAAGTGAGGTGAACCTTTGGTTCCACTGTCATATTTTTCGTGCTTCCGGTTGATTTCATTGCTGGCTGTGACCACCGAGACCTGGACCCACAGCAGTTGTGTGCTAAAATGTGGTTGCTAATGACTAGCATTTACACTTACTGTGTGACTAATAGCAGGTAAGAATTTCTCTTCTCCCCCATTCTCCTCTTATCTCCATCAACATCCTCTGAGGAGAGTAGTTGGCGACCATCTAGCACCATGAACTGTTTAGCACTGCTAGCAGGACATCTGCCCTGCTCAGCTCCAGTCACATAGCGCAAATCCAACCTAAGTTGTGTGGCCCAACATTTGCAATCCCACACTTACACTCACACTCATGACCACCAGATGGGAAGTGGGTGTAGGAATAAGACTGACATCTTATCTCCCTTATACGAGTTTCATGAAAATGGATTAAACTGCTATTTAAAGGTAGAAAAGTTCCTTCTTAACTTCTAAACACAAATAATCTTGATGATCAATGTTCTCTTTTGGGTGTTTCTACGTATATGCCACAGGGACTGAAGAATCAGATGAAGGTAAAGCTGAGTATCGTGAGCTGCCCTCCTGTCACCACCGTCCTCATCAAGCGACCTGATCTCAAGTTCCAGCTGGGCTTCAGTGTTCAGAATGGCATTGTGAGTATGACGTATGACACTAAAGCTGAAGACTCAAACTGAACGATCCGCACCTTGTAAAGAGCACCGCTGTGTTTCAGCGAGCGAGGGATGTGCCCATACTGTGTACCATGCAGTTAATGCGGGCTAATGTCTCACTGAGCAGGGCCTTTTTCACATTCCCAGATCTGCAGTCTGATGCGAGGTGGCATCGCCGAGAGAGGCGGCGTTCGCGTCGGTCACAGAATCATTGAAATAAATGGTCAGAGTGTGGTTGCCATGGCACATGAGAAGATTGTTCAGACCCTGTCTGTGTCTGTGGGGGAGGTAAGAACTCTGCAGCCTACAGGATGACAATATACACTGATTAATGCAACACAAACATTATTGTACCGTAAAGGTTGTGGGAGATATGATTACAAACCAAATGATTCACTGAACCTATAAGGTTGTCTGTCGACAGTCAGGCAAGCGGTCTCCGTTTACAGTTGTTCTGCTAAGCCAAGCTAACTTGCCGCTGGCATTGGCACTTAAATCTGTGGACTTGAACCCATGGAAATGAATGAATTTCCCAAAGTTAAGTGTTCAATTAAAATAGAATGCATTGTATGCATTGAATGCAAGTGTATTGTTTGACAGTCAGGATTCCCAGATTTCTCATGACTCTGTTGCCACAGAGGCGAGTCAATTAGGCCTGGATTCAAGCAATGTGCTAATGACAGTGCTTCTATAAATGGCCTCTCAAGTTGCCACTATAATCCCAATCTCGTCTCATTTCTGACTCCCGGGAAGATCAACATGAAGACGATGCCTGCTGTGATGTTCAGACTCCTGACAGGACAGGAGACGCCTACATACATATAAAGACCCTGCATGGAACAGCCCACTGTAGTTCTGCATGTCTTGGCTGGGTGGAGACACTGACGGACGGGTGATGGACAGAAGGCTCAGTGGGACAAGGAGATGTTTATTTTTTTTATTTCTTATTTATTTATTTTTTTATTTTTTTTGGCTTCTCGCTGCAGTGCTGTAAAGAACATCCAGTTCTCATTTTCAGGTTTTCTCTTGAATTACATTTTCATGATGGCCTTACAATGTGAATTCTCTGTCTGTAGTACTGTATGTGAGTTTCTGGTGTTGAAGAGAAGTAGCTTTAAGGTCATGATTATTTTCTTATGAAGAGATAAATTAGTACATTTATATTTTAGTTAGTCATTTTATAGAGTGTATGGAGTTTAAAATTTTTCTTCTATTGTAAATACTTTGGATTTCTCAAGGACATGATTGGAAAGGCCATATTACTCCAGTATATGCATGTTATAGTGATGAGCTACCGACCAGGGATTCATTCTCAGTCTGACATGATAACCTACTACAGCAAGTATTAAATGAAAATAATATGCTGTACAAAGGCACTAAACTATGTGTATTATGGTGATGCTGAAGGCCAAAGACACACCTACTTTTCAAAGACATGCAGTATAGGTGATCATTACCTTTACCGGAGCTTACAAGAATGTATCCAAATGTACATTACTGAATGAATGTAATGATATAACACACCAAGAATACCATCTCACTGCTTAATGCTTGTCTTTTGTCATTTTATTTATGTCTTAAATGGAACATATATATATATGTACTATTAGAAAATACATCTGCATCCGTTTAAGATAATTTAGTTAACTTTCCCCAGAAGTTTGGTATTTATTCTGTTTTCATATTAAATTATTTCTAAGAAACTCGCAAACTCGTTTTGCACCAAGATGAGAATAGTCACAAGGCAGCTAAAATTACTAATTAACTCTGCTAAAGCGCCTGTCTCCACAAATAGCGTCAATGTCCACTTACATATTGTCGATTTATTAATTTTGGACATAGGTGAGCTGGCAGAGGGTTGTCAAGGCGAACCTCTCACATGAACCTGGGTGCAACTATCACTGTTGGTCATGGACGCCTGGGTGCAAATAACATCTTCCAAATATTCCCATAGCAGTATGCAAGCAGCGCAACAGGCTGCACGGACTAAATAACACCAAATGATTATTTTCTCGTTTCTCATTCTAATGAAGAAAACACAGTATAATACTGTATATATTATAATAGTATAGAGTATATTTACATGGTATACAAATGTACATTCAAATATACAGTATATTTACATCTACTACAACATCAATGAACTTAACAAAACCGACTATCATCGCTTACAATACATCATATGCACAGGCTCACATGCAGAGGATGAAAACAAGTGTGAAATTCGACTCGCTGTCACACATTCGGCAAAAAAGTTTTCAAGTGTTGGCTGGAAAAGCTTCCTGAGGGAAAGGGTCTCATAAATGTTCCTGAAACACAGAGACAAAGTTGTCAGTCAACAAGCAGTAAAAACTACACAAGTATTTTCCTGAAATTTAATTGGGACATGAAAGTGCCGCATAGGAAAGAGTGCAGTGCATTTGCTGTGGTGGTCATATTAACCATGATTAATATTATTTGAACCCCATTAATGGCACGTCGATTGCATTTTTCCAACGTGCCAAAGTAGAACTGAATGTATATTTTGCAACAATAAACATATGTCAAATTTGTCCACACATTCACAGGTTTATAAACAACAACTAGTGAATTTACAAGCAGCAAAAAGGCTAGATGGTGATGTGTCTGGGGAATTCTAACCATCTAAACCAACTTACCGCGGTGACTTTTGATGGCAGTGTTGAAACTGTCACTCCCTCAAGGAAAGCTGAATTCAGGTAGGCCTCGCCACAAGCAAAACTGTCATCTTCATAACTGTCAACACCACCGCTGAAAGCCTCTTTTATTATCCTGGGCATCATGAAGTCTAACATCACCACCAGGATCCCAATGATGGCGCATAGCACACCTGGAAATCAGTTTAGTCAGTGGGGGCCATTCAGATGACTTTCTGCTTCATTTGAAAGTTAAGGGGGGAAAAAAACATATGAAAAGTGCCTGATTACCTGTGGCCAGAGCCAGCCAGAACGAATGGCTGTACTCAGTCTCAAAGGAGTCTGTTCCTATCGAGAAAACACACTGTGGCACGTTCATGATGGTGGAGAACGACGCCATGGAGAAGAAGATGAAGGCGGCTGTGACCAACATCATGTAGCCAGCGTATAAAATGACTGGCATGGAGAAGAGGATATTGGCGAGTATCCAGCAGGAAAACGCCGTCCTGTGGATGCAATGAAGCGAAGCCATTTTTTTTTTTAAGTTCTGCTACCCAATTGACAGACAGCATGCTGATGGAACTTTTAAACTGGGACTAATTTATAATTACCACAGGGTTGCTGAGGCATATCGTCCAGAGTATCTGTACTGGAAGATGAGACCACACGGGCTTCTGAGGGTGAATTTCTCAGCAACATATAGGATGGGGTTGGGTAAACCTTTCTCCAAAGCGTCCTCATACTGCTCCTCAAGAGTGTCATGCCAGCTGAACATCTCGTTGTAGTTAACAGTCTCATTGAACTGTACCACGGGGTTCCCTGCGAGAAGAGGAGCAAAATGTACGAACCTGCATGGTGATAAACTCATAGGAAATCTCTGCACTTGTTTTCACTTCTTATTTAGTCAGGGCATCAGAGCTGGCAGGAGAATGTCCCCGGTGTGCGTAGACGGCGCCTGCGCGCAACAGTGACTCACCTTTCAGCGTGACGTTAATGCCGTACAGCCCCACATGCAGGCCAATCTCGGCGTTCACCACCGCGTTGCTGAAAGACTTGTATGTGGCGTTCGTGGTCATCCTTGCTTCGGCCCAGTCGCCTGTGAAGTTGAGCGCTGCGGAGAAAAAGGTTGTTCATGTCAGCGATTTATTGCATCAGTGGTTTATTCAGCAACAGTGAAAAGGACAACAACTCACCCACAATCACTACGCCTATGAACAAGCTGATAATGATCCTGAACATCCAGAAAATCCTCTGATTGAAACAGAAAAAAAGCACAAGTATGGTCACTTATTGGCAGAGAAAGCAGAATTATAACACGTGCAGGTATAGTCAAATCAATAATAATTGAACTGCAGTGCTACAATGTGTCATTTTGCACTTTGATAAAACATCTTTGAAGGCAACATTTCACTTAGGTCCACAAGCGGTTCATCTGGTGGGTTGAACTCACCGACTTCCCTCGTATCCCAGGCAGGATCAGGAGGAGCCCGAGTAAGAGCACAAGGAAAACCAGGATAATGGTGAGCAAGCTGCCACTGAAGATGAAGGAGGTCCTTTGTAGAGGGTAGAATGGGTAAACGTAATCGTAGAAAGTCATCTTCACTCCAGATCTTACGCACGCAGCTGAGACTGGACGGTGTAACAGAGAGGACAGTGTTAGTGTTGGAGCTCTCAGTTACCTCCCGACGTGATGCAGAGATAGCGGCCCTTGTCCCCCGCCGGCAGATAAGGGATGGATGTTACACGGCACATGAATAAATAAAATTTAAAAAAAACACTCCGGATGTATGTAAAATCATCTAACTTTGCTGGACACCGAGCTTCCCTGCAAGTGCGCAGCCGCTGCACAATGCCCGAGGCCGTGAAGCTCTAAGCACATGCACGGTGAGGTCCTGAGTTGTTGTAAAGTAAAAGTAGTGCTCAGGACTGGCTCCTTGTATACATTCATTTGCGGCAGAAATTTTAATGAGACCCACTGACGAGACAGAGAACGCTTCCAAAGAACCTTCTTACCTTCAAAGTCAGAGGAGGAGGACTGATGAACTTGAGTGATGTGAGAAGGTTGAGAGGAACATCCCCCTTATATACCTGCGGGACCCTTTTGTGTCACAAAGGGGAGGAAGAGGAGGAGGATGCACTGACTGGAATCTGTGGAAAAGAGGTGTGATCCCGTAATGGTGGCCAGTCCCCCTCGAGAAACACAAGTCACATGCAGTTCGTGATAAGGTGTGAGGCACATGTTTAGTGTTGCACCATCTCTTGCCCGCGCCTGCACTCCTGTGCTCCTTCTGCACTCCAGTTCAGCCTCTAACAGTGGTAAGTGCGCCTGGCTACTTCATGCTCTCCAATCAAATTCAACGTCCTGCTAGGAACCACTAGAGACTAAAGATTGCCACCTGAGCACCTCTGGCTTTAGACCTCTTTGTTTTATGATATCTCGACCAAACCGAAAGTGTAAGTTCTGCATATTCTAATAGTGACAGTTGTTTTAACATGATAGTGAATGTCATTTACCTTCACCCTGTCCTCATTTTTCAGAAGTCCTCCTCTACTCTTGGCTGCAGGCAGAGCCGAGGAGCCTCCCTCTCGTTCTCTCGCATCAATGGATTTGCGTAAACGGCTGTGGAGTATCTGCGCAGTGGTTGGCTCGGTGCTTCTCGTCGGCGAACGTGAGTAGACTGCAGCTCCACTCCATGTCCAGACTTGATTCAACCCAGTTAATGTAAAAAGAAATAATAATAATAATAATAATAAAAAAGGCAATTAAAGTCTGTTTGATGGTGGCCTGTCTCAAACAGACTCGCTGTGTGACACCACCTGGGAGGTTCCGCGCTTCGACGGCTGGTACAACAGTTTGGGAAATCCAAAACGCGGAGCTGCCGGTAAGTTGAAGTGTCCAACAGAGGTAGCAGCCACCGCAGTGCGCGCCAGCGCGCGCGGTAACGGCACTGTGCTCGCTCACGCAGGCTCTCACCTGGTGCGCCTCGTGCCCGCGCATTACGGGGACGGAGTCTACCAGCCCATCCAGGAGCCTCTGCTGCCAAATCCCCGGGGACTGAGCCGCCTGCTCAGCGGGGGCCCCTCCGGTCTGCCCTCGGCACGCAACCAGACGGTGCTCTCGCTGTTTTTTGGTAAATGTCTTGATCAGTGCACTCGGTTGTATTTGGATGTCATGAATTATTGCATGGTTTGAAACTGGATATGAACCCAAGCACACTGTTGTGGTGTGTCTTGAAATATTACACTCACCAGTGCAAAACATAAGCAGTGATGCCCCTTTTGAATTAATATTTCCATTATAAAATGCAAAAAAAAAAAGAAAAAAAGAAAGAGAACTATTTAAAATACCTCATCATCATCTATAGAGTGTGATTTGACAAAGAGAAAAAGCCAGTGTTGCGCTCACTACAGATCCTCTCTTTCATAATACTGTAGTAATGGCTTTTATCTTTTCAGGTTATCACGTTGTGTTTGAAATTACTGACTCAAGACCACCCGGTTGCCCATCTGAATTCATGAACATCCCAGTCCCCGAAGGTGACCCTGTTTTTGACCCAGCGGCCACCGGCAAAGTACTTCTGCCCTTCCAAAGGGGACCATGGGACAAAGAGTCGGGCCAGAGTCCCAGTAACCCTCGTACGCAGGTGCTGATTGGTTCTTTTCAGTAGTTTAATAATGTCCCCAGAGTCAGAAATATGCAAGTTAAGTACATTTATTCAGGCCGTCCCGCAGGGCATTTGGGTCCGTTACCTCACATTCGCCTTTACAAAAACACAAAAGCTATTTTAAGAGACACTATTACTTACAGGTTAACTTGGTGACAGCGTGGATAGACGGTAGTTCCATCTATGGGCCCTCCTCTTCCTGGTCTGACTCCCTGAGGAGCTTCTCTGGAGGGCTCTTATCTTCAGGCTCTGAGTGGGACATGCCGAGAGCGGGAGCGGGGAGCAACATGATGTGGAGCGCTGCTGACCCCTCTACAGGCGACCATGGAGCCAATGGCCTCTATGGTGAGACGTATTCTATGATTTGTTCTTCAGTTCTAACTTGTATCAAACGTGCTCCCAAAGAAGCGGTCACTATTTCCACCGAATGGCATTTCAGAAAGTGCAGTACAGCCGCTGTCATTTATTGCGGTGAAGACATTTTTTTGTGACAACTTCGAGCCGGTGCCATCAATTTATGGCCTTTAAATCCTCGCAGACCTCTCACCCAACAACTCTGCCTTTAAATACGCTGGTGTCTGTATTCTCACACTGTATATGTGGTGGTATCCACCCAATCAATCACCCAAAGCACCAGAGAAAAAGCAGGCCTATATAGTGTCTTACAAATATTATTTCATGGACGTCTGCTCAGATCAGGGTTGAGTCTGCGGGGGCTGAGTCAAGAGAGGCCCCGGGCCGGCTCACCTGCGTTGTGACTTTTTAATTATTGTGTAAATGGCTTGTCATGCTCACCACAGTAAATCCCTCTCTCTGTAGCAAGGATGATACTGTGCAGGTGTCCTGAGAATAGTGTTTTGTTGCTAGTGTTTTTTGTGTAATTATCATCTGGGGTAGCGGCGGAGTGATGGAGTGGAGGACGGCAAGAGGAGGGAGAGTCAAAGGGAGTAG
>CAAKHG010019795.1:25858-45858 GCA_901007715.1 Dactylopterus volitans
CCTCAAGCACAATACGAACACCAGCGTATATTTACTCTAAGAAGGATAATGGTCTGCATTGTTTCTCCATCTTGGATTCAGAAACAGAACCTGCCATTTCCGGGAGGCTATCAACATTGATGGGAGCTTATCACCAGCCGTTCGACTTTGCAACAGCTTTTGGAAACGTCAGGTATATAAGATTTCTCCCGTGGTGTTTCACTAGAGCACAAAGAAACGAAGCAGACGTTATTTCAACGCGACTGTCGCAACATAAGGGTCATGCGTCCATGCCACACAGGCTGCCAGACACTGATACACATGACTTTCATCGAAATTTATGTTCATAACATAAATTAATGTTATGTTTCATTTTTTGAAAATAAAAGCAAAAATTAAGTCACATGCAGAGTTGCGTAACACCACAGAGAATTTGGGATGCTGCTAAAATATTTGGTCGTCGCTCCTCCACCAGGGAGGTCATGTTTTCCCTCGTGTCTGTTCGTTTAGCTCAGGATTACACAAAAAACTACTGAGCCAATTGTCTCCGAACATTGTGGAGCGACAGAGAATGAGCCAGGGAAGGCGCCATTAAAATTTGGGGCTTATCTGAAAAGGGTGGATCCTTTCTATTGTTTATGTTTTGGGTTTTTTTTTGCCTATAGTATTGCAAGATTGTCCCTTTTTTGACATTTAATAAAAAAAATAATAGATGGCTCTTTCTGAAAAATAAAACACATGAACAGTGTTTTTGCACTTTTACATTGCAAGACACAGTAGAGTGATGGTGTCTGGTTATATATTATTCAATGTATTCACAACACGTGTGTGCTTCATGAAGGTAGGCGTGTGTGTGCTCTGTTGAACACGGATCTTTTTAAGTCTTTTTCAAGGACAGTGTGAGCAAATTCTTTTTTTTTTATGGAATCTGATGGTTTTTCTAGAAAGTATCTTTGCTAAGAAGTGATATAACGAACCTATATGTCCACATTAAATATGCCTTGCCTGCACCGTCTGTTATTAATACTATTGTCTGTTTTTACCAGAAAGTCAATGTGAAGACAAGCCGGGATATAGACGACCTCCTCATGGGCATGGCTTCACAGATTGCAGAAAAAGTGGACAGCATTGTAGTGGAGGACTTGAGAGGTGCTTGATCCTTCTCACTCAATATGTGCCGCTCTACAAATCATACTCAAATTAGAGGTTAATATTCACTGCTCTGATCTGATTTACACCCTGACAGACTTCATGTATGGACCTCTGAGATTCTCCCGCACGGATCTGGTGGCGCTGACGGTCCAGCGAGGAAGGGACTTTGGCCTCCGTAGCTACACTGAGGTCAGAAAAGCTCTGGATCTGTCTCCCGTGACAACGTTTGAAGACATAAATCCTGAGCTCAACAGCACCAACCCCCAGGTGAAGCCGGAGCAAATAATATCCCCATTACCAAACACTGATCAAAGACATGCATGAATGTGTGACTTAAAGTGTGTCTTGTATACTGCTCCTGCAGTTGCTCCGCAGAATTGCAGACCTGTATAACGGAGACATCTCAAAACTGGAGCTCTTCCCCGGAGGCCTCCTGGAGGCTCTTGATGCTCCAGGTCCGGTTTTCTCCGCCATAATCTTGGACCAGTTTGAACGTATCCGAAATGGAGATCGCTTCTGGTTTGAGAACAAACAGAATGGGTGAGCTCCTCCCAAAAGGATATTAAATCTGAAGTTTAATCCCGTTTACTGTTGTGACATTATCGTCATTTTATAACATGTGGGCCAACCATTTTATGACAATCTTGTTCTCTCTTTGGGGTGTTTTGCAGTTTGTTCACAGATGAGGAGATCCAAATGATCCGCAATGTCACGTTTCATGACGTCCTCATTGCAGTCACTAGCGCAGAGGCTACTGATTTACAAAATAATGTATTCTTCTGGAAGAGTGGTAAAAAGCAACACTATAAACTATATTTTTGATTCATAAAAAAAAAAAAAAATCAAGATTTGAATCTGTGAATCTGATATTTAATGAGAGAATAAATGAGAATGACGTTCCTTTTGGCCCAAGGTGATCCATGTCCTCAGCCCACACAGCTGAAAGCATCCATGCTGCATCCCTGCACCAATGCCACCAAGCTTTATTACTTTGATGGGAGCAAAGCTGGCTTTGGGATATTTATCATTGTTCTGTTCCTCTTTCCTGTTGGTCAGTATCGTTCACAGATCCAGTTTTTTTCTACACTGTGACAATACTGATATCGTTCCTCGGCTATATCTCACCTTCACAGTGAGTTTCCTCGTGGCCTGTATGGTGGCTTATCTCCGCAAGTACCGGTACAAGAAATTCCAGAGAAGAAGGAAGGGTGTAGGCAAAGCAGATGAGCTGCCTGTAGGAATCACTGGTAAGAAATCTAAAGCAGTCCAGTAATATTCCATAATGTTCAGATTTAAAAAAAAAAAAAAAAAGGTTTTCAAGGGGATTGAAGTGGCTGTAAACATGTTTTCACTTAAACTTATAGTACATGCTACATAATACATTGTGCAGATTAAATGTTCATCGCATAATTTAATGTCTAATGGATTAATGACACCATCAACATTATCAGAGGTTCCCTCCGAGCCTTGCTTTTCCTATACAATTTGATCTGGAAGCTCAATATACTACATGTTCCTGAAGGCAACACCAGCGGCGCTGTTAGTATCCAGAAAAGGAACGAGTCAAGAAACCAGGACCAGCCAGAAACATTTACTTTGTCACAGTAACTTAAGCAAAAATATTGTCTATGGCCACTTTAATGTAATAAAAGTCAACTGACCAACAGCTGGCCTTCAACAAGTTTCATTTATGTGACACAGCTATCAACACAACTGTGAAAATGAGCTGCTTTTATGGATGTTTTCCCTCCAAGCCTACGAGTGGCAGGGCCATAGAAAACCTCTGCATCCTGTCAGCGTGGATGTCGATGAGAAGAGGAGGCTGCAGATATTTGAAAGGTCCGGGCCTGCGCTCCGATGCTTGAATCTGGGCAAGCAAGACTACCTTGATATCCACCTCTCGAATGACCGCCATCGTAAAGCTTTGCTGCTCAAAGTCCCAAAAGAGTACGACCTGGTGAGTAGCTGGAAACAGGCGGGCACCGTGTAGCTAATCAGAGTTTTGACCTGACTTTACAGCTGGTGTCAAATCAAATTGAAAATGTTGTTGTTCCTTGTGTCAGCACAAACATCTTTGTGTTCAGCACATTCAGTTTCGTCGCTTATCCACTTGCATCCTTTATCCAGCTGCTGACGTAAGCACGAGTCTGCAGACGGAGCTGGTCCACCTCGCCTCTGATCGCACTGCAGTCATGTTTATCTGCTCTTAATGGTCTCCGCTTGCACACTCAGATGCTGTTTTTTGATGACGAGAGCAAGCGTGCGGAATTCGCCAAGCGCCTGCGCCCTGAGGTGAACGACGTCGAGCAGGAGATTAGAGTGAGGGAGATGAGCGAGAAGGAGCTTCTGCGGGAGGCTCTGACCAAAGAGCAGAGGGCTCAGATTGTGGAAACTTTCATCCGACATGCATTCTCCAGGGTAGTGTCAGCATCTGGATGTTTATCTCATCTGCAGCTCCGTTGCGGCGGCAGCGGCCACAGAATGGCGTCACGCGTAGACGACGTGTGACGCCATCCGGTGGTCTGACCTCAAGCCGAACGAGTTAACCGTTGGCCTCGACGGTGACCTCATGCGTGGACATAACCTCAGCTGACGTTTGGTGATATTACTAATAGCATGACGGTGACATATAATGACACTGTCCCTGCCTGTTCCTCACTCGCACAGGTCCTGGAAATAGAGAAGTGTGACGCTGGAGACTTGAGTGGCGTCTCCCACAGGAAAGCCAGAGAGGTTCTGCAGTGCGAGCTGACGGCAACAGAGTTTGCCAATGCACTGGGGCTCAAGTCTGACTCCTTATTTGTGAACTCCATGTTCACCCTGGCTGATAAAGACGGCAACGGCTACCTGTCCTTCCAAGAGTTTCTTGATGTGATGGTTGTCTTTATGAAAGGTAAAACATACGACTATGAGACATTAGTAACTAGCCTGAGATGAATCAATAGAAACCTAACATTTGAGGGTTTCTTTGTTTTGCAAGCCACAGCTGATCCATATCACTTAGTTCTATATAGATAAACCGGTCTTAACTGTGTTCAGGCTAATGTTGGTATTTGTGCAGGTTCTCCCGAGGAAAAGTCAAAACTCATGTTCTCCATGAATGACATCAGTGGATCTGGTTTCGTATCAAAAGAAGAATTCACCAGGATGCTCAGGTTTGATCGGTTTGACATATATATATAAAAACAGAATGAGTATGTACAGTATATCAAACTTTTGATGTGCTGCAGGTCTTTCATTGAAATCTCCAATGGCGCTCTGTCAAAGAGTCAGGCAGAGGACGGCATCAAGTCCATGATGCAGGCTGCAGGCTTTGATGACAAGGAGAAAATCGCTTGGGAGGACTTCCATTTCCTCCTGCGAGACCATGAGAAGGATCTGCAGTTCGCACAACTCAACGTGAAAGGTTCGAGGAGGTTTTGGCTATTTGTTAGTTATCGTTCCTCATTTCCCACCTCGTCTGACACATCTGCTGCACGTTCAGGGATGGAGAAACAAGGGAAGAAGTGGCTGAGTCGAGACCAGAGAGTTTCCTTCATCTGTCCAGCAAACAGGTAAGGAAATCGGTAAACACGACTAACAGCTGTTGCTTATTGGTCCAGACTTTTTATTGAATTTCTCATAAGAGTAGTAAAAATCGTCTGTATGCTCATTGCACGATTTTTCGCTTTGCAGCAGCAGCAGCACCACCAAGACAGACGGGCAGGAGATTCGCAGACGGAAAAAGTGTGTCCTGTCTTCCATCTTTACGTCATACAAGAAAACAGGAAATATGTCGGCCGGCTTCAAATGAACCATTTCTGATTCGGTATTCCCCCTGTAGTCGGGCCTGAGCAATGACTCAATCAATTTCAGGTTAAGCGTCACCGCGCCGAATGTCTACGTGAGGCCAAAGCGCGAGCTGTACGTAAGGAACCCAGTGCAGCAGAAGATCCAACAGTTCAAGCGTTTCATCGAGAATTACCGCCGCCACATCGTCTGCTTTGTGGTGGTGTACGGCATTGCAGCTGGCGTGGCTCTCGAGAGGTGCTACCGTGAGTGTAAACCAGTCCTCTGTTCCACCGTGTGTCGCTGGTGCGTCTCTGGTCTGTTCTGATTATAAGCACTGCGTTTAGATTACGGGGTGCAGGCCGACGCCTCAGGTGTCCCAGAGACCTCAATAGTGGGCATCATCGTCTCCCGTGGCTCGGCGGCCGCCATCTCCTTTCTGTTCCCCTACATGCTGCTCACGGTGTGCCGCAACCTCATCACGCTGTGCAGAGAGACCTTCCTCAACCGGTACATCCCCTTTGACGCCGCCATCGATTTCCATCGCTTCATGGCCATGACTGCCATCATCCTTACCGGTTGGTAGATTGTGGACAACGTCACAGGGGACGTTTAGGAACATCCTCACCTGTTTCCGTGTCTATTTTTTTGTAAGATCGCTCTGTTTTTTTCTAGTTGTTCATAGTTTGGGCCATGTGGTCAACATCTACATCTTCTCTGTCAGCGACCTCAGCATCCTCTCTTGCCTTTTCCCCAAGGTTTTATCAAACAATGGGTAATGCTAATCCTGATTTTCACAGACATACGCACGCTCTGCAACACAGCGACGGCACATTTAGCTAACTTACGGTGTGTGTTCATTTCAGGTCTGAACTTCCTCTCAAGTGGTCGTGGTGGTTCTTTCAAACTGTTCCAGGTATCATCATAGGAGATCTATTTCACACCCTCAGGGGTTACGCACAACACAGACTGTTTGTTACACTCTACTGTAACTCTATATTTTTTTCTGCTTTTTTTTCTAAGGAATGACTGGCGTCCTGCTTCTCTTTACTTTTTCATTCATGTATGTGTTTGCCTCACACTATTTCCGCCGCATCAGCTTTCGAGCGTTTTGGATCACGCATTACCTTTACATTGTTGTTTACATTTTGGTAAGTACCTTTCAGGTATCTAAAATGAATTTGAAGATGTCTCAGGTTGGAAGGTGCTGATCCTGCCTTTGTTTCCACTCAACAGACAGTTGTTCATGGCAGCTTCGCCCTGCTCCAAGCTCCCCATTTCTACATCTTCCTTATCCCACCTGCACTGCTTTTCCTGCTGGACAAGTTAATCAGTTTAAGCAGGAAGAAGGTGGAGATCCCCGTGGTCAGAGTTGAGCTGCTGCCGTCAGGTGACAGTTTGCATCTTCTGTAAAATCTGTTTGATTTGGTTGCGTGCGTCATTGTTCTCTGTCTTTCCTTGGTTATTTTTTTGTGTATCAAACTCCATCATCTTCAGCGAAGTCATGCAAGGTTTGTGTGGTCTGTTCCCACCTGCCTCGGCTATGCTAACTGTAGGTGTGATACACCTGGAGTTCAAGCGACCGCAGGGCTTTGTGTACCGTTCAGGCCAGTGGGTTCGCATAGCATGCCTGATGCTGGGCACGGACGAGTACCACCCCTTCACACTCACGTCAGCACCCCATGAAGAGACCCTCAGCCTTCATATCAGGGCTGTGGGGCCCTGGACCAGCCAGCTCCGAGAGCTCTACACTGAAGACAGTCTACTTGAGCTCGGAGCCTATCCAAAGGCAGGCCGTATTATCATGAAAGTGTGAGACCTCCACTGCTTCTCCACTCTCTTTCTTCCTACTTATGTCTAATTTCATCCCCAGCTATACTTGGACGGCCCATTTGGTGAGGGCCACCAGGAATGGATTGACTTTGAGGTGTCTGTTTTGGTGGGTGGAGGAATCGGTGTCACGCCGTTCGCATCCATCCTCAAAGACCTGGTGTTTAAGTCCTCTATCAAGTACAAGATTCAGTGTAAAAAGGTGCCACAGAAAATCGAACGGCACACAGCCTCAATCACATCAACACAAAATAGTTTGCAGGTTGTTCCTTTGCAAACAAGCCTTTGCTAACTTGTTGTTTGCAGGTGTACTTCATCTGGGTGACACGGACACAGCGTCAGTTTGAGTGGGTATCGGACATAATCAGGGAGGTGGAGGAGATGGACACGCTGGAGCTGGTCTCCGTTCACACTTACATCACTCAAGTGGCTGAGAAGTTTGACCTACGCACCACCATGCTGGTGCGTCACCTCTCCCAACTGTCACAAACCTTAGAGAGTGAAATGTATATATCAGTATATGTGAACATAATATACATGGTATCATATGACATCCAGCATTTATTTTAATGTTAAACCATAACACATAACTTATATAGGAATTGGATAGTGAGACATTTTTCTGCTTATGCTATGATTAATATAGATTAACTACTAACCTTCAGAGGTTTCAATCCTATGCAAGGGGCCACATTGTTTTTTTCCCCCCAATCTTTATACTTAGCTAAGCCAGTCAGCTGCTGTTTCGCATTTACCACTCAGACGGGAGAATATCGTCGGTCTTCCCACCTGACTCCAAAAAAGAAAAAAGAAATAGCGATGTGTTTTAGAAATCTGAGCTTCGTGACAATCACTTATGTATTTCTCGCCTTTGCTGTTGTCATGTGTGCGCAGTATGTGTGTGAGCGCCACTTCCAGAAGGTGTGGAACCGCAGTCTTTTCACTGGCCTGCGGTCTGTCACCCATTTTGGACGTCCGCCCTTCGTGTCCTTTTTCAGCTCACTGCAGGAGGTTCACCCTGAGGTAAGTACTTCTATCCTCCTGTTTTCATCTATCTCATGTTTCATTTACAACCGTCAGTGGAAGTTTAATTGGAATGTTGTTGGGTTTTTTTCACCAAAGGTTGGTAAAATTGGTGTATTCAGCTGTGGACCACCTGGACTGACCAAGAACGTGGAGAAAGCTTGTCAACAAATGAACAAGAGGGATCAAGCCCTCTTCATGCATCACTATGAGAACTTCTAGACTACAGACTACATATTTTACATATTTACAACATGAGCAACACAGAGAGTACAGGCATTTAATAAGGGACATATTGTCATATTAAAAGACAGAGCCAGTTTAGAAAATTTTAATTTCATGTTATATAGTAAAGTGAAATAAATTTGTTTCCTGTTCTTCTTTAAATCTTCATTGTTTGATTATAAATGTTAATCGTGAATTTACTTTAAACAGGCATGGGTGGATTTTTTTCATTTATCACTATATCACAAGTAAATGTGAAATTGTTGTAATCATAATCATAACAAATCATCTTCCATTAAAGCTGTGACTTAAAGATGTAACTGCAGAAAGATTTCACATATCCCAGATTTGTGAGGTTTTTTTTTTTTTTTAAGATTTAATGTATGACTGATCTTTCTCATTGATTTATTAATTATTGCTTTGTGTGAAATATGTTGTACAAATAAATTAGGTTAATAAAAAAATTGCACTGTGTCAGAAGGAAAAACATAAACATTTTAAGTGCCAGCTCATAAATTACTGTATATCCTGATTTTCGGTTCAGAGGTTATTTCTTGGTTGTAGGGCAATAAGTTATGTGAGGACCTGTGGAATTTTGTAGTGGAATTTCTCTAAATTGTACTGTTGGCTCTTTGTGTGACCAACTGGGAACTCAGACATATTCAATTACACCTGCATTTGGACCCAAGGACCCAAATGCAGAAAAAAACACAAACAAGCAGGAACTTTAGAAACTATGTTTAATATAAACTACAATTTAAAACTCACTGAAAACACACTGGAAACTAAAACGAGGACTCAATGAAAACTCACTAGCAACCAACAAAAACTCACACATGAAGACTCAATGGTAACTTGTGCAAGATGGTGGCGCCCATGTCAGCCGTGGCTGCTTTGGCTCATGACAAGTTGCGCTAAACTCGGACTAATTACGTCATCAATTCCAGTAAAATCAACAGCTCAGTGGAACATTGCTAAACCCATCTACAACCATCAGTTTGTGTTGTCACTGCCTAGATCGAGCTGTTTCGGAATAGTAAATACCAAAGTGCTAACTACTTTCCACCAGTACAGTCTGCCCCAGGGAGCATTGGAAGTGGTGTGAAAGGAAACTGAAGCATGGCTATCGTGGTGGGCTAGTAGCGCGGCTAAAGGCTAACCCGCCCAGATCACCGCTACCAGCTATGCCGCTCGCCAACATACACTCCCTAGAGAACAAACTGGACCACCCAAGGCTGGATTTATCCACCAAACAGGAAACTAGAGATCGTTGTGATCTCATTTTTACCGAGACATGGCTTAACTCATTGGTCCCCGTCACCATTAGCCTGGAGGGACTTACTACACACAGAGCAGACAGAAGCTGTGCTCTCACCGGTAAATCCCGAGGTGGTGGTGTGTGTGTCTACACAAAAAAACAGCTGATGTACCAAGGCCACCATGATCGTAAGTCATTGCTCCAAGGACACTGAGTTTATGACTCAAATGCTCAGTTCTCAACATTTAGAATCACAGCAGTGTATATATCCCTCCTAGTTCAAATACCAAGGAAGCCTTGTGTGTTCTTTATAAAGCCAACAGTAACCTGCAAACCATGCACCCAGAGGGCGTTTTCAGAGTGGCATGGGATTTTAATCAGGCCAGTATGACGGCTGTTCTCCCTAATTTTTACCAGCATGTGGAGCAGGGGGTACAACACATTGGACTTGGTATACACTAACATTAAGAAGGCTTACAGAGCAGCCCCCCTCCCCCACCTTGGCTCCTCAGGCCACCTCTCTATTATGCTGATCCCAGCATATAAGCCCCTGCTCATCAGAGGTGTGTGGCCCGATGGAGTTATGTCGGCGCTGCAGGACTGGGACATGTTCAAAGAGGCTGCAACTGACACAGGACATACAGACGTGGAGGAGCATGCTTCAACCGTGTGTGCCTACATTCTCAAGTGCGCAGAAGATGTCTCTGTCACCAGGACTGTCATAACCAGGGCCAACTACAAACCATGGAGACCAAGGAGGTACGAGCAGCACTGAGGGAGCGTGATGCTGTCTTCAGATCTGGCAACGGGGGGGATCTCAGAGCAGCAAGATCCAACCTGAACCGCACCAACAAGGCAATAAAGCGCTCCCAAGGTCAGCAGATCCAGAGTTTTTTCCAAGAGCCAGGTCACACCAGATGTCTGTGGCAGGGCATCAGGGGTTACAAACTGTCCCCTCCCCATGTCAGGACAACATCAGCTTCCTCAACGAACTGAACCAGTTCTATGGATGGTTTGAAGAACTAAACACCACCCCCCTAGGAAAGCAATTCCTAACCCTGATAAGCAGGCACTCAGACTCGAAACAGCAGATGTGCAAAGGACCCTGTGAAAAGTCAATGCACGGAAGGCAGCAGGCCCAGACAACATCCCAGAAGGGAATGTGCTGACCAGTTGGCCTGTGTCCCCACCCATATCTTTAACATCTTGTTGAGTCTGGCCATAGGAATAAGAATAAGAATAAGAATAAGAATAAGAATAAGAATAAGAATAAGAATAAGAATAAGAATAAGAATAAGAATAAGAATGAGAATGAGAATAAGAATAAGAATAAGAATACGAATAAGACTAAGAATAATGTAATATTTGAGATACATTTATGTGAGCCAAAGCAATGACATTTCATTTAATGTGTGCACGACCATGTCTCTGTTGAATGACAATAAAGCAACTCTAAGTCTAAGTCTAACTCAAGGATATCTTCTCCATCCATTCACAAGGATCTGATGGACACAGTCACAAAAGATAGGACTCAAATTCGGGCATGGGGGCTTAAGAGCAGCAAAACAGTACGACTCTGGAAGATGGCTATGCAACCGGTGTCAAGGAAGGGGTATAAGACTGGATCCAAGCACATGGAGGTCTGAACGAGCAAGTTGCTCAGGCACTGGAAACTGGGGAGACTGCTACTGCACAGTAGGCAGCACCTCTGAAGGCTCGGAATGTCACTGCAACTCAGCAACAGTCTCAGCTACAGGCATCAGGTAAGCCGCCAACTGGAGACCATGCGCCAAAACAGGAACAGGCGTCGCCCACACCACCGATTGGAGATAATGAACAGACATCAGGTGAGTCGCTGACTAGAGACCAGGAACTGGACCAGGAAACGGATGAATGCCAGCCAAGACCACCGGCTGGTGATCAGGACTGGCATCAGGAACAGGAGGGAAGTCAAACCAGACCACTTGCTGTTGATTATTAACAGCATTAGGAACAGAATCATGAACAGCATGAGGAACAGAATCACAAATAGTATCAGCAGGGATATCAGCTGGAACCTTGCCATTGAAACAGGAGGGGCATCAGCCAAGACCCCTGACACCGAAAACAGGAACACAGGAAGTTTAGGCTGGGACTCCCAACGCCAATACTTAAAACAGGAGGGGCATCAGCTGAGACCCCTGACACCAAAACCAGGAACACAGGAAGTGCAGGCTGGGACTCCCAATGCCAAAACTAGAAAACAGGATACGTCTTGCTGGGATTCCCTATTCAGGAAGACAGAAATTGTCTGCCAGGACCCAGGAACACAGGAACACCAGAAGCATCTGTCAGGGCCCCTTTGGACGTGCTGGTCAGCGAAGGTGGATAAGGAGACAAAGTCGTAGAGGACTGTAGATGGCCAATCGAGTTCCCTCAAAACATGACTGCTGGCCATTTGGATGACTGGTGGACTCACTGGGGGGTCAGAAGTTGCAGGAGCTGGCTGAGTGGTTGGCAAGATAGCTGGGTCAGGGCTTCTAGGCTTAAGAGAGGCAAGATGCAGGGTAATAATTCCAAGCCTCACTGACTGGGTTGCAGGCTTTGGTTGGTGGCTAGTGGATTGTTGGCTTGCACGCCAGGGACCAGCATGCTCTGGGTTCGCAGGCTGGGGACTAACAGATCGCGGAGCACAGAGAGTAAAAGTAGCCAGAGACTCTGCCAGGTTTAGGCATATCTCTAAAATCCATGGCCTCATCCTAACTGTGCGCACAATCTGTTACTGTAAATGTGTCCTTCCACTTGAGTTGGTGGTTGTCTAACATAAGTACACAATATTTCTAACATTGTCCTGTACTTTATAAAGTTCACCCAGGTTTGCTGCTAAAATTGCTAGGTCTATTGTTTAGTTAAATCCATTGTTGCACGGTGTGGACCCAAGAGTGCACCCAAAGACAGAGATCAGCAGCAACAAGCAAGAAGACACAACAGAAAACTACAGAAACTCACGGACGGACCCTTAATTCACAAGGATCTGACAAAGGCAGACACAGAAGATTGGACTCACATGCAGGCCTGGGGGTTTGAGAGCAGTAAAACAGTGTGACTCTGGAGTATGGCCATGGAACAAGGATGGGTAATAGGACTGGATGCCAGCACATGGAGGTCTCAGCAGGGCAGAGGCTTGGGTACTGGGAACTGGTGAGGTATCTCAGGCACTGGGAACTGGTGAGGTGGCCTGGGCACACGGCTTGGGCACTGGGAACTGGGCAGGCCGCTGCAGCAGAGTCAGCGCCACCCCTGGAGGCTCGGAAAGGGGCTGCAGCTTATCAACCGGCTCTCCTACAGGCATCAGGAAGGCCACCGACAGGAGACCAAAAACCAGATCAGGAATGGCCACAAGTTATAGGTAGGCAGACATGAGGGCATGCAGGGAGCCAATTGGTTGATGAGACAAAAAGGCAGAACAGACAAGGACTGATCAACAAACAAAGTGGAGAATGGGCTGCACACATTTGTTTGCTTATCAAATACCAAGGTTAATCATGAGCTTATATAGGCATGCACATTATTAAAGACATTTCCAGAGTGGGTTAAAGCAACAAGCCACATAAACACACTCTGCTGTAGCCTGGATTTAAATAACGGCGCCTTTGAACAAGATAAAGAACCAATTAGGGCTCTGGGGGCATGGAGTTTACCCATTTACTAAATGTAAATAAATACGTGCATCTGATTGAGGACATAAGTCGCAATCACCTGGTACAAGATTTGACCCTCGTGCATTCACATGTGTCCTCAGCTGTTACATCTGATTGGCATATTTTCCAAGACTATAAATATCTGTCTGAGCATGTGATGGTCTTTCTTGAGTTATGCCATTAAGTCATGTCTCCTCTTGAGATGATTCCAGTCTCCTGTATCTTGGCCTGAAGAAAAGATACATAGGTTGTGCACTTTAATGACGTTCGTAATATGTCACAAAGCCTTCAAATTTTATATGGAAACTTTTCTTTTAGAAAATGAATGCTGGGCGTCATAAGTGTAACCAACACAACATGCATCCTTACTGGAAATGGTTTGCAACTAATCTATTTAATGATTATCACTCATGATAATACTCAACCATCATAATGAGCGTGTCACGCCATAGAAATTCTGGAAACAAATACACAAAACCCCTGCATCTTTATCTTACATGTGATGTTTCTTGTATGGTCTTCAATAACATTAGCAACGCGTGAGTTAAATCTCATTTAATGTTATCTAATCTACACCATCATTTTTTTTGTTCTATCACGGCCATAATAAGATGTGGTTAAGATTCTTGCAGGTCAGTGGCACACGTACTACATGTAACCACAAAGATCCTGTTACCTTCCAAATCATTCCAAAACAGGAATAAAACCTCTGCAACACACAGGTCAAATTTACCTTTTTACTGTAAAGACTTTGACAATATATTTCATCAACAAGAAGAAGAAACCAAGATTTTAGACAGGCGAGAAAAAGACAACGTCATCGCTCTTAAGTGCTGTTTCCCGTCTATCTTGGTCACGTTCACCTTTTTTGACAACGTGCTTACAAGTCAGACAAGTCATCAAGGCAGTGAGTTGCCGACATGTTGACCTAACTCAAGAGATAAAACCTCTATGAAACAAAAGTATATCTCAGTAAATGAGAAAATTGATAAGAGCACGACTGTGGAACAGAAATAAGATTTTACTGTCAGCCGCATAATGGGAGAGCAAATAGGAGAGCCTTACTCAAACAAGCATGGAGTCTGACTTGATGATTAATATTAGAACTGAATAGTTACGATTCAAATGAGACCCGATACGCCTTTTCTCTTTTTATCACTGAAGGGGAATATTAGCCAGGTAAACGTTCATTTGGCAATAGCTTTTACAAACAACAAAGATATTTTACAGTCACATGTCAGGAGTATCACTCTAAGTGCTGGAATAGAGCTTTTAAAAAATATAATTAAAACAATAAAACAATAAATCTAATGAACTGAAGTACAGTAGAAATACTGTTTAGAAATACTGTTTGAAAACAGAAATCATTAAATTGAAATACGGTATGCCAAACACCATCATTTTTGACAAAAGCTCTGTGGATTCATTAAAAAAAAAAACCCTGACCTTTCCTCAAGATTGTAAAAGCGAGAATAGATCAAGTTCAATAGCACAGCATGATAATAAAAAAGGAAAAACTACTAAGTGAAACTAATAGATGTGCTGCTGGCACTGCCATCTTCTCTTCTGTCCTCCCAACAAGTAAACGTAATTTGGTAATAGCTGCGTGCTGCAGGTCACGAACTCAGCACTGACTTATCACCAACATCTCCAATAGTTACAGCAGTTATGGAGCAACATCCACATTCATCTTGAGTCATGCTGGTCACTGCCAACTTCCTTGTGAAATTTTTGGCGCTGATGCTGCTAAATGCCACAAGTGCCGTCTGTCGACTTTTTCTGAGCCGAATTTCACTGAAAAGGATGCAGAAATAAGACTGGGTACAATAAAGGACTTGTTTGACTGTGTTTGAACAGAGGGAGACAGAAACCTTGGCCTCACCGGAGCACATTTCTGTAGGTCTATTAGATTCAGCCTCAATTTATCAAGGAGAGAATCAAGGGCACATGGGGGGTGCTTCTTTTATTTGGGCTACGTTACATATAGCCATTAGTTATATGGCTATGCTGACATGTTTTCCCTGGCTTTTCTTAGGTCTAGGAAGCAGGAAAGGAAAGGAGATATTTTATCATCATCATCATCCTCATCATCATCATCATCATCATCATCATCACAGTCTCTGGGATCACTGGCTGCTGAACAGAAAATAGGTAGAGGAGAGGAGGATGCTGCCCACTTTCGTTTTTCACCAACCTTGGCCTTGTTTGGCCACTTGTGTGATGGCTCCTTCTGGCGCACTGGGCCCATTCGCTGCAGGCCCGACAGAACTAGAAAATAAGCAAATCTTCAAAAATTCATGGCGTCATCATTCTACTAGAGGCTGCATCAGTTTTCAGGCTGCAAGCATTTTTGTGTCTGTAAACGTATGTTTTTGTAGAAAAAGGTCAAGACTGCGACCGCTGCCAGTTCAAGCTGCTGTATGTGGAGATTCCTGCGACATCTGTGCCAAGGTAGTACCTTCAATAGTCTTACAGGATATACAAGTACAACACCCAACTATGCTGTAATCGTTTTCATTTCAGCGTCTTTCATAACTCCTCTCCCTCTCCGTGACCTCTGAAACAGACGCCTGATATCGTTCATCTTTGATTTCACATTACTAATTCGTAATGCTGCAACCTTACAGACAATAGAATGACTCTTCCATAATGTACTTTTGCAATATTCAGCAATTGGGTAACAAGATAAGAGGCTTTGATTTAAGCTGGCGGAGATGACAAATGTCATAATTTTGCATGTTTGTTTAATAGCCGTACAATGACAGTTGGGAGGTGACCACGAATAGGAGAACAATGAACTTCAGGAAACTTTAGTGATGTGTTTAACAGCCAAGTTCAGTTCCATAATTTGGCAACTCTTATGAAATTGATCTGATGCAACCTGACAAATAGATGATGTAAGTTTCCATAGTCACCATTACATAATTTAAATAAGATTGGCAGATTTTAATGTACGGAACAAAAACAATCTTCAATCTAGATGAGCAAAAGGAAAATTTTTCCAGGTCTGTTTTTATACATGCTGGTATTGTCCACGTTGGCTGTGTAGATTCTCAGTCATGTCATGGTGTTCCAAACAGTTTAGGTAGAGGGACTTTTGATTGTTGAAGACATTTCAACTGTCATCCAAAAGGCCTCCTCATTTCTAACTGGTTGGTTCAGTAGCCCCGTGCATGTAGCCTCTTATGGGATTTTTGTTACCCGGAGATCCTTTGAGGTCACCTAACTGTCATTACGGTCACTTGACAGCCATTGACCCGCCCAGGCCATGTGACCCTAAGGACTCACATGAGCCAAGGTAAGACTGGAAGTCGAGCTGTCTGGGGAAGGACCTCCAGACTTCATTATACATGGATGATAAGTGGTGTCTTAGGCCGCCTTAAACCCCACTCACCACCTTGACTCCTGTGACCCTAGTGACCCGCGGGATGACCTGGTTGGGTCAACGATTCCCAGGTGACCTTAACAACTCTCAGGTGACCATAGCAACTCAATGGGGATCAATGAAGCCTTTTGGATGAGAGGTGAAGCATCCTCAGCAACCTAGAGAAGTCCAGCTGCCTTCTACCTCAGCAGTTAGGATAGTAAGCGCTACACGATAACAGCACTCATCATAAAGAGACGTCGCCATGGAGCAACTCAATCCTCATTTAGTGCAAAAGTGCATTACGGCGTTGAGCACATAATAAATTTGACAGTGTTTTTTCTAATAATGCTCTTATATACAAATACTCAAAATGACACACATTCAGACGACAGACAGCTAAAACAGCAATGGCGGTTCCTGTGTCCTTTAAGGCTTTTATTAGACACAACCATGAATTATCTAGTGTCTTGAATATGAGCTTGCAGAAAATGTAGACCATTTTTAATTTTGTTTCTAATTATTTTTTCTTCTTCACTCATTTAAATTCAGATTATATTAACATATTTTGTTTTAAATATATGTTCCTCTCATGTTTAGTCGGATTTCTCTCTTACGCAACTACTGGCAGGTCAGTGTTCTTGCTCATAATTCTCTTCTTTAGTGTTCTTCCATGCGTTTATGGATCTGAAGCAGGCTGGCTGCACTGGTTAATGTTCACTATTTGTATGTTTGATGGAACTTTGAAACACAAAGGGCCTCGCTGACGCTCACCGATCAAATGGCACCCTCTTCTGGTAAAACAATCAGCTGTCTTCCACGCTGCCACACAGCAGCAGCTGATGTGTGATTCAAGGTCACTCCGGTTTGTGCTGCATTACTTTTTTATTATAGATTTTCAGTGCGGTGCATTAAGCTCTCCTTTAAATGCCCTTGTTCCATTCGATTATCCCAATGTTATGGGTCAACGCCCATGACAAAATGTTTTAATCTCATTTTAATCGGGTGTCACATTCACAGCAATAACCAGGGTGATAATCACCACTGAGTGGCACCAGAGGAGGAGCTGGAGGCTAAATACCTTGCTTAGGAGCAACTTAGAGGTCTCATCATTTCTAGACAGATTTTTCATGATGTGGAGGGGATGTGGGCCTCACAAAGTCTTTTGTAACTCCCTGGAAATTTTTAGGCTACAGACCATCACCTAAAATACTACTGGAGCCTTTCGTTGCGCTACACTAAAGGATAAACTAGTCATACATGTAATTATTTAGAGACAGGAATATAATGATTAAATAACCGCTTTAAGTAGCTCACATATTTGATCTACCAACAGGACAGATGAAAAATTGTAAAAAATGTGGAGGCTGCTTTGGGGTTAGCAGTTTGCATTGGTGTACTTAAGAGTCTGGTAATCTTCTTAGTGTCGTTAAGTACCCAGCTAGAAATCAGCTACTGTCCAGATTGTCTCTTCCTGCCCCAGATAAACGACTCAGACAACAACAGGCTCACGGAGATATGTGGCATGGTCGCCTCACTGGCATGAAATATGCACCTCTCCTCCTTTGGGAACTGTGCTGACAGAGCCGCGGACAAAGTTTTGGTGGGTATCCTCAACTTGAAGATGTTTGGCAGCGGCACAAAGAAATGGTTCGTGAGGAGGCAGAGGAGGCAGCAGCAAAGGTCTGGCAGGAGGCCATGCCTCAGGAAGAAGAGGCGATGGTCGGCTAAGATCCTCAAACAGCATCGACAAAAAATCCTGAGTGAGCTGGACGTCAACACTGTACTTCCCTTCCTGGTGTATGAGAAGGTGTTCTCACTTGGGGAGTATAAGGAAATACTTGGACAGGAATCCAACAAGAAACGGACGGAGATATTCCTGGACCATCTGTCATCCAAGGGGCCTGCTGCATTCTGCTCGTTCTGCTCCGTTTTGGAGGAAGTATGTCCCCACCTGCTAACCTGCTTTCTGCTGGATGGAGAAGGTATGGCCATCAATCACCCGCTAATTACACCAGCCACAAACACACAACAACAAGGTCATGGAGGGCAACGTGGCGCTTACGTTTCTTTGGAAAAACATCTCAGCGGGCATGTCAAAAGAGCAGCGCAGGATTGCAGCACACAGTGTTCTACTTATCTTATCTGCTTATCCCGTGCTGCATTTAATTGTCTGCGAGAAAATGAGTTAAGCAAAAAAAAAAAAAAAAATTAAAAACAGAAGGGAACTAATTTGCAGTAAGCCAGCGCCACAGACTAAGAGCCAGCAAAAATAGCTTCTTAAATCTGGATGGCTGAGGAGATTACTGAGCCACCGGCGTTCCTAACCAGCGACTGACAACATATGGCTTCAAAGGTGCTGCAGTCTGCAGGGCCGAGTCCAAGGCACACTATCGCCGATCAATATGACATGCTTGCATAACACTGAATGCCATCAAGAAAATGACTCACATTTACAGCTCAGTGAAAGTCAGCTTTTTCTGTGTGTAATGTCCCACAATTAAGGACTCTGTGATTCTCCTTGCTCACTCACACAGCCAGAGGAGATGGAGTGTGTTTTAACAGCCCTATAAAAAAAATAAATAAAAAAAAAAAAAGAGGCTGATGTATCAGTCTGTTCTTACAGATGGTGTCCCAGGAAAGGGCAAGAAAGGGGGTCTCCCTGTGCCCCCCAAAAGTCCAGGAGCGCAGCTTCTGTGCCCCCCTCCCAAGTACACAGACCCGGTGTTTGACTCCAGGTAAGGCATCACACACACCTGATGTGGTGTTTTGTATTTGCCTCTGCTTAAAATGATGAAGTCTTGTTTTTGTGGGGACTGAGCTGAGTTTACCACGGAAAGAAAAAACATTTTTGTCTTTAGAGAGGCAATGCACACTTCTTTTTTTCTTTTTTTTTTCTTTTTTTGCTTTACCTTACCATTATGAAGTAAATTAAATGTCTCTGAGTGATTCTAGTTTCCATGTAGTTCATTATCTGGCTCCTTGCAGTAGCTGTCAGTGGCTTCAGTGTTGTGATTGGGAACATACAATGAAAGAGCAAGAGCTTATAATGACCCATTCTAAATGCTGATAGTGTAATTCTCCTATGCCCATCAAATCCTGCAATCAACATTTACCTTGCAACAATTATTATTTAGAAGTCAAAACAAAAACGTTCCTATTGTCACTTTAAATTACAAAACTCTTTTTTTTATATTCTTAAGGATATCCTATGAAAGCCTCGGTCAAAATATATGGAAACCAGATAGTGTTTGCCCTGCAGTATCAAAACCACCCTCTCCGATGTCTTATTTTCTGAAAAGTTATGGTGTTTAAAACATACTGATGGGCAGCATGTTGGAGGATAAACTTAAATTAGATTCTTCCATACAGGGGGTCACTGATCTGAATGAAAATTATGACTCATCATGCACAGGCCTTTGAAGAGGATTATTATCCCGTGGCAGAGTCTGGACCAGCTTGTCAGATAGTTTTCTCCATTTCCACTCATCAAAAATTCAAATGCCAAGGATATCATGACCCATTTTTTTTTTTGTCTCTTATCTTTTTGTGTGGCGAGTTTGGCAAAAAATGACCATTTATAAATAAGGCATATGACATGAGATGTCAGTAAAGAGGAGCATAAAATGACATCTGCTGTGCTATTATTTGGTTAATGAAATAGAGGACGGACACTGGCGCAGAGTCCTGCGAGGCTGCTTTTCTCACTGCGTGTCAGCCC
>CAAKHG010019801.1:15385-34909 GCA_901007715.1 Dactylopterus volitans
TCTCTCGCGTGCTTTGTGAACCAATTTTTGAAATCCGATTGTGGCCCGTGGTGTGGCGTTTGTTTTTGTGGACCAGGTTTTCCCGGTGGCCGGAGCCTGCAGTGTTTTCTTGGTTGTGCTTTATTTCAGTTATTGATATTCGGCCCTGTGCTCGCCCTTAGTTGTTTTCCTTTTTTTTTTTGCTAATTATCTTGTAAATAAATACTCGTTTATTCTGACTTTGTTTTGACTGACTTTTTGTCTCCTCTGCCCGGTTATTTTATGTTACGTCCTATTATCCCCTAAACATTCTTCCGGGTCGTAACACTGGTGATTGAGGTGGGCGGGGCCTCAAAACCACTGCTCCATCTACTCATTGCCACTGAGCAGACCATAACTCCAGATGATAATAACAGCAAAAGATGGCTGCTTCTGGCTATATACAGTCTATGGCATGAATATTTGCTAAAGGTGCAGTAGAGGCTGATAGGATTGGCAGTTTTGAAGGTAACTGGTAATGAACTAAAGTGCTGCCACTTGGCCAGAAAGAAAGCTAAACAGGAAAGGAATAAAGTTCCATCATTAATGGCATCCTGCAGCAGCAGCTATGAGGTCACAAAAATGACAAGACGTACCTCACATTACCTTTCTGAAGGACAGGGATCAATCTTTCAAATGGTTTTAACCCTCAAAGTCTAAGCCGTGTGTGTGTGTGTGTGTGTGTGTGTGTGTGTGTAGCCTCTCCAGGACAATGGATGTCCTTGTCAGCGTTGATGGGCAGAGCTGTGTCGAGCTGTCAGGTAAGTAGCACCTGAAACATGGTGTGTGTGCGTGAGTGTGTGTGCGTGCCATTACGTCATGTCTCTGCTGCACAGGGATCAACAAGGAAACAGCCTTTGTCATCAGAACCTACGAAGGCGTGTGCGTGTGTGTGTGTGTGTGTGTGTGTGTGTGTGTCCCACTGTCCCTCCCTCCCTCTTTTGCCCCTCTTCTTCATGGTTTTCTCTTTCAGTCGAGCGGAGACGCAATCTGTCTTTGTCTCTCTCCCCGTCTGTCTTCTGTCTTAACCGAGATGAGACGGGAATGTGTTGAGATCCAGCCTCACTGTCCCTCTGGACGCTCCTGTCAATGGCAGAGCAACAGGAGTGAAAATCCCCGCCACCCCCTTCTGATTCTCTCTGCTGTAGGACACACTGAGGAAGTGTGTACAGCAGCAGACAGGAGGATGGAATAAGCCTGGCAGACAGGAAGATAATGAGAATGGATGGTGGCAGTCGGCATTCACCTATAGAGGGAGACTGATACATCCCAATCATTTGTCGACAAGCGACTCACCAACGTTGGTTTCTGTCTCACAGCTTTTTTAAACCCTTTCTCAGTGAGTCCCAATTCTCAAAAAAAAAAAAAAAAGCCCTTCTTGCATAGAAATAATTTATGAGTGGCAGAAGCTTTGTGTCGGAGCTTTGGAGGAAAATGTGTGGATGAGAGTGCCCGCTTGGTGTTACTGCTGCATGCATTCACCGTCTGTGTCATTATGAGCTGCCGGAGACTCACCGATGCTGCCGAGACGCTGCTGTTACTCGGGAGGGGAAAGAAAAGTTTCAATGGGACTCGCAGATTAAACGCTTCTGTGTCGCTCCATCTTTCTGTAACGCCGAACATTTGCGGCAGTGCTGTGGCCGGATGTCGGGCAAGTTACCGGAGTCACTGCAAGTAAAAGTAATTAGCCAATCAGGAAAGTAACTTTTGCAGTACTTTAAAACATTTGTTCTAGTTCTTTTATAAACGTGCACATATGCATTATTTCATTTGACTGCAGTATAAGACAATGATCACATTTTATCCATCATTGCACCATTAACATTTTGATGAGACAATAGAATAGAAATGTTTTATAGGCCTGTTTATTGTCTTTGAGAGTAGCCCACTTTGTGGAGACCAAATTGTATTTTTTTTTTATAGTTTTCATCATCATTTATTTAATAATCTCCCCATGAAATTCTTTTGTCTCCTTTAATTCAACCTTGTAACATAAAAGTATCGAGGAACGGCACAATTTGAGTATTTTCATTTAATTGCTTCACTTGTTACTGCCAGAAGTAGTGGAATTACATGAGCATGTTATTTTGTATTATGCAAAATGATTTTCAATAAATTAAATTTCCATTGTGCCAACCGATAACAGAATGGCGACTCAGCCGATGATGCGCTGACGCTTGGCATTTTCAGTAAGTGCAGGTGGATATCTGTGGCACCTCCGAACGGCTGCATCTTCACAATAGGAGCGTAAAACTGGCAAAAAAAGAAATAACAGCAAAGTCATGAAATGATGACAGTTGCAGGAAAAAAAAACGGTAGAAAAAGCATTTATCCGGCAAAATGCAAGTTGACTTTTTCAATAATCACAGTAAATGTGCTCAGAAATGAGTCTGAAAAACAAGGCCACAGTGATTTCATGCATTTTTTGACGGTGGATCAGTTTGAAATACTGCAGGCAGTAAAGTAAATGAAGATCTGCATACATCAGGCTGCCTCTTCAACCTCTCGGTGACTCCTCGTGCAGCGCCGCCCCCGTTAGCAGACTCATGCAAGTATCAGATTTCAGAATGATGACCTCTTCATGAAAATGTGACATTCAACTGCATTTGCTCATCGACTTGGACTGAAATCTTACGGGTTGTAACTTCGGGTAGTCTGACATTTATGAATGAATTAATCCATCACTGTTCCTATTAGATCAGTGTACTTGCTCTTTTTCGCTCCGAGGTGTTCTCAAGGGACATCAAGCATCCACTTCCCCTTGCAATTTTGGACACGAGACCTGTTGCGCCATTTCTTATAGTCTGAAGGTTCATCAGAGCGACGCAGCTCAAGTTAAGCACCCTGCTTAAGTATCTTGAGCATTTCCTGCGGAACCCTGACACCTTCCTTACTGCTGATAAGCCCTTGGTGCTTCCAGGTGCCTTCAGCGACAGGTTTTGGCGTTACGGGTAAATGGGCTGGGTCAGGATCCTGGTTTGGCTCTCCGGAGATTTGAGCAAGTAATGTGAAGATTGGCTTTTTTCAACTGGGTCCTTGGAATTATCTCTAACCAGTGTTCATTTTTTCGGGGTAGTTTGCCAACTGGGCATGTGCCTTAGCACCATTAAAGGGATCGCCAGTGAAATATTACTGCTGTCAAGATTTAGTTGTTATACACTCATAATGACTTTCATAGTCTCTGCACTCAGTTCCTCTTTGTGGCTTATTATGCATCGGCAGCTCCACAGCAGCTACAAACACACTTGTAAATGCTCTGTGTGTGTGTATGTATGTGTGTGCGGGCGTGCGCGCGGGTGTGTGTAAAGGGCCGGCACACTTTGCACAGTAACTGTTGAGGTCCCTGTCAGCATTTGAGCTTGTACAAAGCCATCAAACATCATGGCCTTGTGGATTTGGCCTCACGAATCATCATGAGCTGTTTTCAACTAAAGATGTGGGGCGTGATGTACCAGTCTGCTTTGCACATCTTTAACTGTTCTGTTTCCTTTAAGTTCCACTGAATTTCCCTTAGCTTTTCTTACCTTCTTTTCCACTGAAATAACTAGTCGGAGTGCACATACTTTACACTTAATTAAGGACAGCTAAGAGTCACAAGGCAGAGCAAAGTTGCTTATTGCTTTTTCTGATCATTTATTATTCATGGTCAGAAATCCAATAGCCTGGTTCTTAAACAGTATTTGTGATATTTGACTGTATCCATTCATTATCATGCTCTTGGCATGGCAACTATACACACTCATTTTCTAGCATTTTACTGAGGACGACAGTAAAATGTCTCTACAGCGAACAAAAACCCCCACTGAGGATCAATTCACTTTTATTTCAATACCATCATCAGCTTAAAATTTTAATATCATGCCTGTTGTTTAAGTATAAAACTAATAAGGCTCATTGAGCCTTTGCTGTATTTCGTTTTTACTGCTTATTATGAAAATGTTACTATGCGTAAGGGCCATTCACACCAAGGACGATAACTACAGTGCATACATAACGATAGGAATTGTTCTCACTTCAGTGGATGTCCACAATTCGGCTGTAACACAATGGCAGCCAATCAAAACCCGCCAGAATTGCAGGGCCACCTGTTTAACTTATTAAACACTTCGAGGCACAGCACTGATGGGAGTTCATTTGAATCACCAGAATCCCATCACTTTCACGTTGAGTGTTGGATCTTAGGGGCCAAACCAGTGACATCATCACTATTGTGGCTGCTCATCCTGTTGCCGTTATCGTACAAGTTAGAAATGTTTGGTAAATGTCTGAAACGTTAGCGTCGTCATTGTGAGCACGCTAGCGTGTTGATGCGAGCATTTAGCGAAGCTCGGCTGATGGCTGCATATATGCGTAGCTGTAGAAGGTTAAAAAAATCTGAGGTAACCTGTGCAGTGAAGGGTGTTATGGGTAACCATAGGTCAACCACACTTGTAGAAGGGCTGGCGTGCTGGCGTGCTGCCTCCCATTTCTCAACAACATGAAGGCAGACCTGGGCAACTGCTGATTGGTCGATGCACTTCCTGTCGGGAGGCAGGTCTGAAATGGAGATGAAACAAATGTAATTATTTTGCATCAAATTGACTTCATGCATTTTGGCCTGCACGGAGCTCAGCCGAGCGTCATTTCAGCTAATTTGGTGTTTCACTCATTCTGAGATGGTTGAAAGTATCCTCAATAAGACATTTTAAGAAACTGATTTTGTTAATTAAAAGATCAATTGAAAAAGAAATGTCCAAGTACAAAAAAATATTTCCTGCAGTGAATACGGAAATGCTGTGTGGCACTGCTCAAGCAATGCTGGTAATGTGTGACACAATTCCAAAAAAAAAAAAAAAAAATTGTAAAAAGTTCTAGTTAGCATCACCATACGTAGCGCTAAGGCTTAAGAGAGCTGTTAAGAGAGCTGTTTTTTAGTATTAAAAGTGGGGGGAAAAAATCTAAATTGCTTTTATGTCACAAACAAAAGACAGAATCTGAACAACTCGAAAAATTGTTGTGATATCATATAGTCGCGACAGATGATGTAATACAGTGTGGGCTATCTGCCGAGATGCTGAGGTACATCATGGTGATGGCGCTATCAAAACCACCTTCCTTTCATACGCATAATTCTTTCCAAGAAAAAGCTTACTCATAAACACAAATGGGAGAATAGATGTCCTTCAAAAACTGAGCAATTTGCTCGTACAAAGAGGACAGAAGAAGAGGCCGCATAACAACGCCAGCAGCGTGAATGCTTGCAGCCATCTCATTTGCCACTGAAAATAAGTTACCTATAGTGCTGGAATTAGTTTATTTCTCAGTGTTTTGTGTCTCACAAATGATACCTTTTACATACAAGTTATTCTTTCTGCATTCAGTTAATAAATAATAGCAAGCCATTGTCCCCGGGTTTATCTTGGACTGAAACGGTCCCTGTCCTGATTATTGATGAGCAGGGAAATGAAGCCTTCACGCGCCTGTCCTCTTCAGCAAATGTCTACAATTCTACCACTTTTGTGACTCAGTCAGTTTCTCTCCCTCTGACGCGCCGACCGTTTGGAGCCGGAGCCGATGAGCATGTCCCCTCTGATGCTTTCAGTCTCCCCGGGGTTACTTAACAACAGCCAAAGAATAAGTATTCCCTCAAATAATGTGAAGAATGTTTTTGAGACGGAACATCCTTGAAAGCTGTAGAAAGAGGTGATTTTAGAGATTGTCATGGGGGGGAAAAAAAGAAAGAAAGTGACGAGGGCTTTATGTGTTGTTAATAAGTGATGGATGCTGAAGGCAGCCTTGGCTCTGCGCAGGGGAGGCGTGGGCTCGCCGCTGTCTTTACTTGAATGAACTATTCAGTTATTTCTCCTTCACACAGCTCCGCCGAAGCTGAACATGGACGCACTCCTCACCTGTTTCCTATCTAGCTATTGAGAGAAAGACAAACCTGTGCAGGCTGCATTTGTTGCCCTTGTGCAGTTAAGATAGCGTTAAGGTTGTCTGTCTGTCTGTCTGTCTGTGTGTGTGCGTGCTTGTGTGTGCTGTGGTGTGCTGGTGTGTGCTTGTGTGTTTGCCACGTACATACACAGTCATGCATGAAATGTGTGGAGACGGCGTAATTTATTCTGTCATAGCGGATTCCAACTATGCAGGCATGGATGCGGCATTATGTGTGTGCGTGAGAGAAACAGCAGGTGTAATAACATACCAAAGATAATCTGGAAGAAAGTAGTCCTCTTTCAAACGCGTCCTCCTGGCTTTCTTCTTCTTCCACGGTCCCATTTCCACCTTTTTTTTTTATTTATTTTTTTTTTTTTACTGTTTGTAGTGTGTTGCATGTGATCCTTTTTCCAAGTCTTAAATTGAGAAACATTGAAAATATGACTTTAGAGTCATCTGTTCCATATGGTGCAATCTTCTCAAATTGTGTTCACTTTTCTGAACTTTGAAAAGTTTTTCCACTCAGTTCACTAACTTCATCTTCTCTCTGTTTGCTGTCCTCATATTTCCAGCTCCTCTTTTTTTTTTTTTTTTGTCGAACTCACAACAGTTTTTCACCTGGACAAGTAGAGTTGACCCATTTTTTAAGCTATTACTCAGGCCTGCCTCCAGAGGAAGATGTCCTCATCATCATCCACCCAAACCCAGTCCGTTAAACACTGTTAAACAATCTGTTTTTGTCTGGACCACACACAGTCCTAGCATGCAAACAGCCCGCAAATAACTTAACGTTTGTGTTTATAGCGAAAGCATTTGCTTTTCTTGCAACCAAGTGATTGCAGCCAATGGTGGCGCGTTTGCAGTTTGGTATCGTTTCCAATGCCGACATGTCTAGTTTGCCAATTATGTCTTGTTTAAGTCAGTTGTATTTAATTAATGATTTATGGATGGGTACAGTACAGCTGTGCGGGTCAACGTGACGCAGCAGACCTGCTCAGTTTCAGTTGGTGTTTTGCCATCATGCGACGAATTAAGTTCTCTCTCACCTCTCACAATTAAACGATGACAATTTACTCATATGCAAGCTGTTCAACTGCGGTTTGTACTTTTGCAACCCCGTAGAATCTCATCACCCATTGATATTGAAAGTAAATTAAATGCATATGATGAGCACATGCATATTTCTTCAGGGATCTGACCTTAATATTAGAAAAAAGTATAGGTAAATAACAATGTTACTGTCATATTCAAGATCGCCAGTGAGTCATGGTAGTGTAACAGTGAGCCAGCATGAACAAAATCAGAGCCCGAAGAGGTTCTGCTATTATTGAATTAATTATATTTTTTTCCCTACTGTGACATGTTAAAAATGTTTATGTGAGGAAAGGTCTATTTAAGCACCATATACACTAACTGCCCACTTCATTACGTACACCGGTTCAACTGCTTGTTAAAATGAATCTGTCATTAGCCAATCACGTAGCAGCAGCTCACTGCATTTATGCATGCAGACATTGTCAAGACGATCTGCTGTGCATCAGAATGGGAAAGACAGGTGATTTAAGTGACTGTGAACGTTATTGGTGCCAGGCGGGCTGCTGATCTACTGGGATTTTTTTTGCACACAACCATCTCCAGGGTTTACGGACGATGGTCCGAAACAGAGAACATATCCAGTGAGCAGCAGTTCTCTGGGAGAAAATACCTTGCTGGTGCCAGAGGTCAGAGGAGACCTGGTTCGAACTGACAGAAAGACAACAGTTACTCAGTTAACCACTCAACCGGTTGGCCACTCCTGTAGCTTAAGACAAGAAACCTGCTTTACAATTAGCAAAGGCTCACCGAAATTATGCAGAAGAAGACTGAAAAATGTCGCTTCATCTGATGAGTCTCGATTTGTGGTGCAACATCCAGATGGCCGGGTCAGAATTTAATGTTCAAGCATGGATCCATCCTGCCTTGGATCAGTGGTTCAGGCTGCTGTTGGTGGTATGTAATGCTGCACGGGATTTTCTCTTGGCACTTTCTGGCCCTCTCAGCACCACTTGAGCATCATTTAAACACCACAGGCTTCCTGAGTATTTCTAACAATCTACTTTTTGTCTGTTACAGTGTACCATCTTCTGATGGCTACTTCCAGCAGGATTATCACCCCATGCTGTAAAGCTCAAATCATTATTATTATTATTATTTTTTTTCAAAATAACAATGAGTTCACTGTACTCAAGTAGCCTCAACAGTCACCAGATCTAAATCCAATAGAGGACCTTCGGGATGTGGTTGAACGGGAGATTTACATTGTAGATGTTCATGAGACAAGAATCTATGCCACCAAGAATTAAGGCAGCTGTGAAGGCAGAATGGGGTCCAGCCCAACACAAGCGAGGTGGAGCTAATGAATTGATTGGCTGGCGTATTTCCCTATATAAGAGGAACCCATAGAGTCAACATTTATTAAAGTTACTTTAACTGTTAAACGGGCTCAGTTTCGCCGACTTGCAAAAGAGGCTTCCTGTTTTCACGATTTTTTTTTTACATTTTCTTTTAGTTAATTGCAGCACAGTTACAAAGTGAACACACGTTCTTGACATTAATGTACTAATGATTTATTTTGCAGGATATGTTACTGCCGTAAAAATCATGCTCACCAGTCACTTGCAGTCACTATTCAGAGACGTGGTCGGGGTAGCTGGTTCACAGTGCTTTGGCACTGGTTATTGGGTTTGCAGCCTGAGTCCTGCATGCGTATAATAATAAGAATTAATTCTCTGCTTATCTGGGTGACGGGGTTGAATATTGGTGTGCCTGTGAGAAACTAATATCAGCCAGCGATACTGGATATGCTCACTGATATCTTGTTTCAATTTTATTTTGTTTTCTCCACACATCCCCTGCTTTCTGCTCGTGTCTCTCTTTGTAGTCTCACTTTCTAATTTAATTACCATTCACCAAAAACAATATTACCAAAGCATCATATGAAATGTATATATTTTTAACACTAGCTAACAAGCTTTCAAGCCTCCTCGGCCTCTTTCTCCGTCGGTTATTTAATTGTTTATCTCTCCCCCCACATTGACAGACCGCCTTGGCTTCAGACCCCTAAAATAGAGCTGCTCTCATCCCACTCCTATTTACAAACTGGATTCTGGAGCCAAAAGGATCACGCGCGCGCACACGCGCGCACACACACGCACACACACGCACACACACGCACACACACGCACACACCAGAGCTTGGATGAATGTTTGCGTTTATATACACATTCATCCATGCTAAAAGAAGTCCCCCCCATACACAGATGTAAGAAATGCAACTCTATGTTCCAACAGGAGAAAAAAAAGCAGAATCCAGCACAAATAGCAATGTGTGTTTAACACCGCCGGTATGACTGGAGCCTTAATTTCCGCCCGTTTATTAGATCATATCTCCACTGAGTTATTTAAAGCTCAGTGTGCAATTTTATCCCGCAAGGGATCTCTCAATCAAAACGATAGCTTGGTGATGCTGGTAAGCGCTGTGGGATCATGGCGTTCCCATCACTCCAGTCAGCTTCTATATAGGATAGCTTCACTATTCATCCCTCAGGAGGTTTTTACCAGAAGCCAAATTATTTGCAAAGGCCTCCCCCTCTCCCAATTAAACAGACCAGGTAATAGAACCAAGTGAAAACACTGCAGAAATAAATTAATTTTTTATCAGCTTGAAATATGCAGGTAAAATGATTTTAGAAAGCTTATTAATGAAATATGACTTAAAACTGATTATACCTTGGTCTGGGTGAATAATCTTCTGTTTGTCCGGCTACCGTGCCTTTAAAGCGTTTAATGCACACGTAGTCCTGGCTCAGGTTTAATCACTGTAAATTCATCAGAGACCAAACTGTGGCTAATGAGCACAGCTGTCAAAGCTCCATAATCAGCTACCCTGAGTTAGTAACTTGCAGCCAACTTGATAAACTTGGCGAGCAGCAGAAGGGAAAAAGCGCTAATGGCTGACTTAACATTTCTTTCCATTTATCTGGAGAATACGCAAGCTTTCAAGAATGGGAAATGCAATGCCATTAGAATAACCATCATAGCAAACATAGGCCATTATGACCAAAAATCAAATTTAATTTTAATACTTTGATTCCTCCATGTTGTGGCTTAAAACTGTTTGTACCATGGTCTTGGTAAATACTCTTCTCTGATTGGCCAACAATTGTGCATTAAGTAAGGGATAATCAACCCCTAGGTGTGCACTACACAGTTTAAAGATATCTGGCACAAGGCCGAGAATGGTTGCCTCCAGAGGTGAATTTATGAGTGAATTAATTTACAGTGATTATACTTGAGCCAAACTACTTGTGCATGATGCAGTTTTAATGCACAAGAAGAGTACGGTATAGGCCGATCCATGGTATAAAACTGAATAATGTACACGTTTAAGTTCAAGTTTGATCACTAATTTCAAACTGAGACCTCCGTGTAAATAACTATCAGCAAAATTTTGTAAACAACAGAGCTAAGTTAGCAACTTGCAGACAACTTGCTAAGCTAGGCTAACAACGGAAGGAATCGCCCACAATCTGGTTGATTTTAACATTTATTTATTTATTTTTTTTCTGGAGAAAACAAAAAGCTTGAAGAATGTAACAGAAGAAGAAGAAAAACAAAGCAACCTAAAATAAAGCATAATTTTGTACTGTGTGATGAGCTACGATGATTTATGAGTTATGGTGATGGAGTTGTCATGTTCCTCACTGCACTGGAATTTACATCCCGCTGTGATGAACCAGTTTAAGTGTGACAGGGACTAGAAGTATTCAGCAGTAAGCTGTTGCTCCGTAGCCTCTCATTTTCATGTGTAATCATGACTGAAAAAATTGTACATTTTATTTCATATTGTTGGTAAACGACCATGTTATAAGCTGGATAATCAGCACCAAGGTGTGGATTACACGCTTTTAAGACGCAACCTATAAGAGGTGAATAACCACTCAACGCAAAGCCTTGATGATCTCTTACTTAATGCACATCTAGGTGTTGGTTATCCGGCAACCTATAAACGTAATGTAGTCATTAACTTAATGACAATTACACTGTTCTCTGGGTTTCAAAATTGTTGGAACCATTTGGGATAATGTAAGTACGCAACTCAACAAAATATATATCGAGGTGTAGACTGGTGAGGAGAAGTAGACTGGGGTTTTGTTAGCTTAATGTTTTTTTTTCATTGTGAGGTTACGGCAGCGGGACGTGGTCAGACTGCAATGACGGCATTTTTTTTCAGGAAATTTTGCCACCGCAAGGCTTTTCATCAGTGTACCAAAGGGTCAAACACCATTTTATTACCCCATTTGGTGATTGACAGTGACTTAATGGACGTTTGAATTCAAATCTTTGAGATTATTACTTTAAAATGCTCATATCTTTTTTTTTTTTCTCTCCCCCTCACTCTATTTTATCATCGTTGTCATTCTTTGTTTTCCCTCTCTGTCTTCATCTTGATCTCTGCCTCCATCTCCTAATCTCTCTCCCACGGGAGTCTTGCTAATACTGTGCAATTATGCCATAGATTAGGCACACGCTCTCCCTCTATGGTGAATTATGGGGGGGATGAAATAAGTTATCTTAGATATGTATTTTAATTGGGGAAACATCCTCAAAGTCCCATGCATACCAAGAAGATCTTTGGCCAGTTTCGGCAAAGAGGAGATGGCGTCAAGCGAGGAAACGTGCTGCATCATATCAAGCTTTTGGAGAAATGTTTGTTAGATGGGCTTTTAGCTCTGAGCTGATGGGTTTTTCATGACAAACTCGGATGCCATCGAATAAACAACTCTTGGTCAGATATTTTTCATTCACTGGTGCGCCGTGTCTGCCCAGAAGCTAGAGGAGGACAGACTGTAATGTCACGTATGAATGTGCACCACTTTTAACGGGCGCATCACCCAAAACACCCTCATTGACATTCGTGTCATTTTCCTGAGTTTGAAAATGGATGAGTGCGATTTCTTCCCAGCGATATATGTGGGTATTTGTATATTCCAGCACGGCGTGACCTTTTTGAATTGACCTTTAGTGATGCACAGAATGTCCCATGAGCATCTCGGAGCGGGCAAAAATGACGCCATGCATCACTGTGGCCTCCCACACCAAAGAAATTAGCCTCTTTCATCACCGCTGGTGCACAAGGTCAAAGTCTTGGTAAGCACGGCCATTATGGGCCATAAGAATCCTCACTTGCAATCTGACAGCCCAATTAAGCCCTGAGATGTGTCGGAAGGTGTTTGCCCGCCGGCTCTCATATCTTTAAAGAGCCCATGCGCACCTCTTTTGTCTTTATCAGTGGTGGCGTCATTTGTTTAGATGTATGGATAAAAAAAAAGATCTAGTTAGACACTGTCATGGTTTATAGGTGTCTTACTCCTCTACCGCTGCAGCTTTGCAAAACTCTTTAAATTAAGGCCCGACTGGAAAAGCAACCTGAAATGACCACAACTTGTGGTTAGAAAATATTCCACACGTTTATAATTCAACTCGTTCAAAAAACAATAAAGAATAAAACACTCCTTATCCAAATGTAGCTATTTTTTCCTCCATAACTAACTTATTACGTATTCATGCCCATGCAATTGTCATTTCAAATGTTATTTTCATCGTCTCAAAACTATTTATCTTCAAAAAAAAAAACCCACTTGTTTTTTGGTTTAAAAAAGCTCAAAATTTATTCTTCATTTTTTCTTATAGTGAAGACGAGTTATCAGACCGTAACAGATGAATGTAAGGAGACACTTTCTAGAATAAATTAGTTTTGTGTTTGTTTTAGAACTTTAAATTATTAACCCCAGTGACATCTTTGGTGGTACAGGTCAAATTGAGTTGTCCAGACATAAAGCATATGAGAAAACGAGCAAAAAAAAATATAAAAAATAAATTATTTTTCTTGAAACCAAACTTTTCTGTGTGTGTGTGTGTGTGTGTGTGTGTGAATTGCATCAATCTGATTCATAAAACCACATATTTAACTTCCTAGCATATCAAGAAGCCTTGTTCTAAATAAATAAATAAATAAATGGATAAGTCATACATTATTATACACTCTAACTTCAATACCGGATAATTTGACTCGAAGATGGAAATTGTCAGAGTACGCTTTACAAAACACAAAACAACCTTTGAGGGCATTTCCATGAGCCGTAGGAACTTGATTTTAGACAGCTTTTTTTTTGTTTGTTTTCAAAACATCTACTGTTCATCCTATTTAAAGTGAATGTTCTTCTGAACGTGTTGCTGTCGCTTCTTCTGGTAATTAATTCTCTCAGGTGTCTGATGCTCACTTTAGGAGGGATCAGCATGTCACCGCTCTGCGCGCTTCTTACGTTTAGAAGCGCAGAAACAACTTCTTCATCCGCCCAGTATCTAGCAGTCGTACTGTACTCTCCATCCACATTGTTCCATCTTATTGTGACCTACATTGCTGATGGAAAGCAGTGTTGTAGTCGTCGTGTATTGGGGCGTGTGTGTGAGTTGCTCCACTGCTGCTGCGTTGCTGCTGTGTTGACAGTGTAGCTGTAGCACTGCTTTCACCGTGGAACGGCGGCCGCAGCAGTAGGTCCTTGTTACTCAATGAAAGGATAAAGACATATAAGCACCACCAAGGACAGCGGCGACCCTGAGCCATTTCAAGCTACGCGAGGACGCCACTGTTTCGCCGCTGTGCGTCGTAATAAAGCACAATAGGAATTCATGTGGCCCCTACCTGGATTATCACACGCACGTGTCTCTCCAATCTGAGGAAAATGGATTTTCAAGCTGTTGACTGGGCCGAGAAGATTAATGCAGACAGGCGGAGAATATGAAAATATGATTTACTGTGTTACTTGACAAAGTGAAGGTATGTAAAATAGTGATTTTTCCATTTCTTTTTAAATGGGAAAAAGCACGTCGGAATGGTGCTTCTCCGTGCGTCACCGGCGCGAACCGCGCTGTCAGTTGAAAATGGAAAAACACCCCGACTTGTCAGCGCGGTGGCCTTATTGACCCTTTTAATCTGCTTGGCAGTAACATAATTTCACATTCGAAATATGAATGCGTTTATGTTTAAACATGCGCTGCTGTGGTAATTTCTTGGCATTGCATTACAAGGCAACAAAGCTTATTCTTCACATCATGGCTTTATTTAACGGAGGGAACCTGAGGGTTAAATCCATTATTAACAGTGTGAAGCCAGATTTGTACATAATTTACACTCTGCCTCAGAGCAAGCTTTTAGCTCTGCTGATTACACTGCAGTCAAACCAGGACTGAGTTCATTTTCATTTGTTGCTGTAATGTGAATTCTAAGAACTTCTGCTGTCAGTGCGGTGCTTCTGCTAACGCCGGAGTAGAAACGAGGCATCCCCTTATGAAAGCAAACACAGATTTGAAGTATGGCGGTGTCTTTTAATGACACTTTGATTGCTCAAGGCCACCAGACACACACACACACACCCACACTGACTCATTCATTCAGCGAGGGGATGGAGCAAACACGTTTTTCATTTCGTGGTTCTCTTCCTCTTCCGGGAAAAACAAACCCAAAGTGAGTTACACATGCGACACTCACCCGTCACCTTTTATAGGTTTTCTGATCATTTTCATATCCGTGTGCAAGCCGGAACATCTAAATATGAAGCGTGCATCAACAGTACGACACATTTTGTGATTCTTTTTTTTTTTTTTTGCAAGAACACGCACACATGCACATCAGAAATTCCTCAGTGTCTGCAAAATACCTGCACACACACAATAACACACTTCTTGTCAACACACAACTGCGCCACACTCCATCATAGACACGGCATCCGTCGAACAAGGACACACGTGTTCCCCCCCGAGGGTTCAGTTCTCGTGTCGTCATGCGCGCGGCATCATAGAAGGCTTCCTTTGTGCTCTGCAAGTCACAATCATCATTCGACTAAGACGTGCTTCCTGTTGTTATGACATGAAGAATACTCGCCAAGCTTTAGTCATTGCCACTGTGGTGCACGAGTGAAGGTGTGCGTGAAGTCCTGCCACAGTCCCCCACTGCTTTGATGCTCCCCATTGCGCATTTGAGCATGTTTTACATGCATCAATGTGAATCATGACTGAATGATGCATGAATTTGTCGGGAGCAGGTTGCATATGAACAAAGCAGAAGATGTGCAAATCAGAGACCGTCAGTGTGTCATGGATCTCAGTGTTGCTGAGCAGCAGTGGCTTCCGCGAGTGTAAGAGGCAGTCACGGGACACTTGGGCATAATTCCCATGATATTTCGGCGAAGAGAATTACTCTGAAATCGTCACAACTGAAAAGGGTCAACAAGTATTTTAACACAAGACCAGAACAAAAATATGTTGTTAAATTAGGGCAAACGATTTCCCGTGCCATCGTGACATCCTCCGTGCCATTGGTTGAAGGAATTACCTTGAAAATCTGACTGACAGCAGTTGTGGGTTGAAATGAAGTTGCTAACAGTTAGCAGATGCAGTAATTGAGCAGCTAGCAGCAGGGGAGAATCTCATCTCTCTGTTCTTTATTTTTTTTATTTTTTGGGCTTTTTTTGCTTCCTCTGTCATCATCTTCAGTTTTCTCGCTTCTGCCATGATGTCTGTACTGAGAATTACAAGCTAGCTTCTAGTGCCATGAAGTGTTTCGCACTGTTGGCGTGAAATCCAGCTCGAGCTACAAAGTACAATCTTGGCATTCGATATGAGGAATGGGAATGATGGATCCAACATCCCTCCAACCCTCCCCATAACAAGTCAGTGTCTCGTCTAAATGATTCAAAAACATGAAGTAGAATAGTTCTTTGTTGGTGCTTGAACACTGGGGGAATGTGCTGCGAAGGCTGGAAGGAGACTGGACATTGAGCAGATAATGTAACTTCATCAAAAATGTCTAATAGAGGGGAAAACATTGCGATTTGGGTATTATGCTGGACTCTATCTGAGATGAAGAGAATGGAAGTTAAGTCATGAATTGTTTTCGTGAGCCACGCTGAATGGAGGAGACACCTTGAAACCGAGAACAGATGAAACGGTAAGCATGGAGGATTCGGGGAGAAATCATCCAGGAGAGGTGGAAATAAGAGGAATGAGGAAGCAGCATCCATGAAAATGATAAATTATTGTGAGGCGCACAAAGGCTGTCGAGTATGAAGGAGGCAAACAACAAAAGTGATGCAGAAGAATTTCAGGAGATTTTATGTTGGCTAAAATCCCATCCCCTTGTATAATTCATATAACAATAAGAATACCAAATAGCGGTTAAATGTTAGCATGTTTTTTTTACTAACCGTCGTGTTTTTTGTGAGTGAAGTAGTCGCTCTTAATATCTACCTTGTGAAATATCTCCACTTCCATGGCCATGTTTGCACCTACAGTAGGCCTGAATGGACAACTTTTGGGAAAATAAATAAATAAAGCTTGTTTTCTACAATAAGATGGATGAGCAGGTGAGGGATCGGAGCCGCCCCGGTTCGTGGAGTCCTCGGTATGTCACAGAGATTCATCAGAAGACACTCCGGAAGCCAGAGCGAAGAGAAACGACGCAGCGGTCTGGCTGCTTCTCTCTGCTTACATTACCATGAAAAAATGTTTCTGCAGCCCCGACGTTGAACTATAGTACGCCACATAGCAGCGGAGCAGCCTTGTCTCCTAAAAAAAAAAAATATGCTCCCATATAAGTAAGCAGCAGTCTGAATTGCACTTTGACAGCAACATATTTTTTCTTCCTGTGGAAAAAGTCGGTGGTGGGACATCTTTATTTAGCGGTGAGGTCCACATTAGGGGGAGGGTTGGGTGAATCAAGCACCTGGCAATGGATTGAGAGTTTTCCCATTTGCATAAGAGTTGATTTTTCAAACTGATCGTCTGTATTAGTGATGGGAATTCTGGCTCTTTTCAGAGAGCCGGTTCTTTTGGCTGGGCTCACCAAAGTGAGCCGGCTGTTTTGGCTCTCAAGCGGCTCCTCAGATTTTTTTGTTGTTTATATTAATTTATTACCAAATTGGGTGTTAAAATGAATGACTAATGTACATAATGTCAAATGTTTATTTAGTTTTTATTTTTTTCTTTGTTCTGTAAGGATCTTTGGTTCATTTGTTGAAACAGCTCAAAGAAGTGTCTGGACAGAACACTGGACAGGTCTCAGATGCAGCATTTATTATGATCATATACAGAGAAAATACCCAGCTGGTCAGTCAGACTTTATACAGTTCCTAGCTCGGGGCTCTGTCTCTGTAGAACACACAGGTGGATACAAGATGCGGGGCAGCGGACCGTTCAGCCAATCATGGACGTCACTTGTAGCTCACATTTAGAAAAACACGATTGGCTGGAAACTAGTCACATGGAACCAAAAACCTTAAGGGTTCACAAAAATACTCCGGGAGACAGTTGCGGCAGACTGATTACAACCACACATTCGCAGAATGGTCAAAATATTGTACATTTGGCCTTTTTTGGGATTACTGATTGTACATTGTACAAGTGGTAAAATCATCGTACAATTATATGATACGATTATTATACACCTGGCAGCACTGTCTCTCTCCTGCTCTGTTTCTCTGTGCTGCGTGTGCCCTTTCCCTTCCCCTCCTGCTCAGCGCAGACATACAGACGGTGCTAAACAACTTGACCAATCATGTGCGGCTTTTGCAGAAAAAACCCCCAAAACAGGCTCCTGAGGAGAAAAAAACCCCCAAAAAAACGCTCCCAATCAGGAGCCGGCTCCCGTTCACTTTAAAGAGCCTGCACGAGCCAGTTCGTTCAGGAACGACCCATCACTCGTCTGGATGGTCTCTAAACTTTAACTTTGCCGTTACTGTTGTTGCCATGACAACCCTCCCCTTCCTGCCAAACCAGTGGCTGTGCGCGACGCCTCCCGCGCTGTTACTGCTGGGCTCCGACTGCAGCATTGTCTTCATGATCTCCAAGGACAGTCACTCAGGGCAACAATTATTCCCTCTTTCCTGGCTGTGTTTTTTAGCAGTTGTAGGTAGCAGTGGTTACACAGTAGCGTCCCTGCCGTGATGTTTCAGTGGTTCTGAACGGTGGTTGCTGGTGCTGGCTGGCCATATCTGCGTTTCAGGGTCCAAATTTTGTAAAGAGCGTGGAAGCACATGTGGATGATCCTGAAGGAATCTGCAGTTTCTGTGGGGCTCTCTGCAAATTCACCACTAGATGTCACTAAATCTTACACTTTAAGTACAATAATCTACCTGTTTGTACTTGCAGAAGTGCCAATCTTTTGCTCTGCCTTGAATAGTGCAGATTGTTCCCACTGTGTTCTCATTCCGGGCTATTTCAACGATGTATCTCATGCACACTAACCTACAGTAATTAAAGCTGACTGAGAGCACGGATCCGAGTGGCAGCCCACTCACCAAGCCCTCAGTGTTGATTCTGTAAACCCTGGATTACATTCAGGGTGTGTGTTGTTTTTAATTATTCCTTATAATATCAGTGTCTGGCAGTGAGGATAAAGATATTTAAGAATTGTTGCCTAGAACTATGGTTGAAGCAGTCGCTTAGTGCGCATATCAGCCGTTCAGCAGAGCACCATTATCATGGAGGACCTGCACACCTGCATAGTGTCAGAGCGAGATTTCTCTGTGTCTGTCAGTCTTTTTCTGTGCATGGGCTGCCAAAATAAACTGTATGCATGAGGAAAAATGGTGTGTGTGTGTGTGTGTGTGTGTGTGTGCGTGTGCGTGTGTGTGTGTGAGAGACAGAGAGACAGAGAGAGCGAGCTTGTGGATTTTTAATTCAAAAGCGTTTCTTGTTTGATGCAGGTTTGATGCAGCTTCATGGATATTTTTTTGTTTAAAGGCAGCAAAAGTATATTTAAAAGTCAAACATAGTCTCTGGACAAGTTCTTGAGCAGTAAAAAAAAAAAAAAAGAAAAAAGATGCTGATCGCAACTTGCAGGTAACGGCAGTAGAATGTCAAATATCTTCATGGTCAAAGCATCAATTGTCAGCAAAAGCGTGACGGCATGTGTGCGCGCTTTATTGTTTCATGTAGGTTGTATATGTTTATCCGATGACATTAAAATCCAGTATCAATGGCCTGGCATGGCCACTAAATTGACCCTTTGTTTTCTTAAAGGACCCATATACAATAAACACACTTTAAGTGTGCATTTTAAAGTGTACCACATATTTCTAACCTGGTAAATCTGAGGAAATGTGGCTGTGTGGAAAGGGGAAGAAAAACTTTTTTAGTAAGACGCTTGAGACACAGTTATGGCTGAAAATAATATTACTTTTTTTTTTTTTTAAGAAATTAAACCTGATCTGATGCAAAAAAAAAAAAAAAAATCCTTTGCAAATGCTGGTTTATGCCTGGGGATTACAATTTTTGAGATGGCATTTCCTTGTTTTCACGCTATTCAAGGGTGCACCGCATATGCCAGACATCAGCGGAGATAAAAAGGGATGTGAATGGAGTCTACAGCACAGAATCCGGAGAAGTGATTACTCACTTAAAACATGCGAAAGAAAGAATAGAGTAAGAAAATAACCCAAAGCAAAGCAAAAATAAATGAATGGCACAGCATCAGAATGGGATGAGATGGGA